>JACEFZ010000532.1:55000-228020 GCA_014155875.1 Cepaea nemoralis | reverse complement strand
GGAGAGAGGTCACCCTCATCATCATTGGCACCTTGCCGTCTTGACAGACGATAGTTTGTGCTTTAAAAAGGCATAATAACTTTTAACTATGGCGGTAGCGAGTGTGACTGATAAGGCCAATTTGCGCTGTAAATGTCCGTTCACAGTGGGTGCATCTGAACACGTGGTCATTTCCACCATCATGCACCATCTTACGTCTCAAACGCTTGGTGTGTGACTTTTCTGCAATAATTTTCTCCTTTGACTTTATTCCATTTCTGATATTTGCCCTCCATGCAATACGTTCAGCGGCGACTTGCTCCCAATGTGCATTATCAATGCCTGTATCAATCATGTCCCGCTTACACACATCTTTGTATCGTAGTAGAGGCCGACCCTGAGATCTCTTACCCATCTGTAATTCACCAAAAAAGATATCCTTTGGTATTCTACCATCATCCATCCTCCTAAGATGTCCTATCCATCTAAGTCTACGAAGACTGAGCATGGAATAAACTGTCACACAACCTGATCTTTCCAATACTTCAGTATTTGTGATTTTGTCTTGCCACTTAATACCAAGAATTCTTCGCAGACACCGCATATGAAAGCTGTTTAAGTTGTTCTCTTGGTGTGAGTAAGTTGTCCAGGTTTCACTGCCATAGAGAAGAGTACTAAGGACACAGGCTTGATAGACAAGGACTTTTGTTTTGGCAGTAAGCTTCCTGTTCTCCCAGACTCTTTTTCTTAACCTGTTCATTGTTGTTGCTGCCTTACCAATCCGGATGTTGATTTCCTGATCTAGGGATAATTTGCTATTTACCACTGATCCTAGATATGTAAAATGGTCTACTATCTCTAGTTCGGCGTCGTCAATAAAGATTGATGGTACCCCATGTGCACCTTGTGACATAATCTGTGTCTTCTTTTTGCTAATTGTTAAACCAAATTCAGAACAAGCATTGGAGAATGCAGATAGTAGACATTGCAATTCTTCCTCAGAGTGGGTCGTAACTGCAGCATCATCTGCAAAAAGCAACTCTCTGATCAGTACCCTCCTAATTTTGGTCTTAGCCTTCAATCTCTGAGCATTGTAGAGGCCGCCATCTGAGCGTGAGTGAATGTATATACCACCATCCTGATCATGAAATGCATATTTCAGTAGAAGTGAAAAGTATATTCCAAAGAGGGTGGGAGCTAGTACACAACCTTGCTTAACTCCACTCTTGATTTCAAATTCTTCAGAAGTTGCACCATCAAACTTGATTATACCCTTCATGCCTGTGTGGAACGATTCCACAATGGACAGAAGAGTTGGTGGGCAGCCAATCTTCTTTAGTGCCTTGAACAGACCCTCACGACTGACCAAATCAAATGCCTTTGTGAGGTCGATGAAGGCAATAAACAGTGGTTGATTCTGTTCACGGCATTTTTCTTGCATTTGTCGCAATGAGAATATCATATCAGTGGTAGACCGGTTCTGTCGAAAGCCACACTGTGATTCGGGGTAGACTTGATCTCCTAGGACTTGAAGTCTGCGCAGAACAATTCTGGCAAATACTTTTCCAACAATACACAGAAGTGAGATACCCCTATAGTTGTTGCAGTCGCTCCGATCGCCCTTGTTCTTGTACAGTGTTATGATGCTCGAATCTTTGAAATCCTGTGGGACTTGTCCTTCACGCCAGCATAGCTCTATTAGCTGGTGGATCTGTATAGTGAGTGTGTCTTGCCCACTCCTGATAACCTCTATTGGAATTCCATCCTTACCTGGAGCCTTGCCAGATGCAAGTTCATTTATAGCACACTTAACTTCTGTTATGGTGGGAAGTGTGTCCAGGTGGTCAAGAGTTGGCAGAGCCTCTATGGCGTTGAGGGCATCATCCGCTAGTTTGGTCTCACTTGAGTAAAGCTCCAAATAGTGCTCTACCCATCTGTCCATCTGCCGTTTCTTGTCAGTGATGATTTCTCCAGTCAAGGTTTTCAATGGTGCACTTCTTTTGATCACTGGACCGCAGGCTTTCTTTATTCCTTCATACATGCTTCTTATGTCTCCCTTATCACTTGCGATTTGAATGGACTCACATAACTTGATCCAATAATCATTTGCACACTGCCTGGCAGCCTTTTGCACATCCTTCCTAGCTTGCCTAAGCTCACTCAGAGTGTTACGCGTTGGTCTTTCCTTGTTTCTTAAGAGAGCTTTCTTCTTCTTATCAATCAAGGGCTGCAGAGTCTCGCTGTTGGCCGCAAACCAGTCCTGCCTCTTATGATCCACAGTGCCGTAAACCCCTACGGCAGTTTTATAAAGAGTTTCCTTAATTTGACCCCACTTTTCATTTACTGTACAATTTTCTGGTGTATCAGTGAAAGCGTCTTCAAGTTGCTGTTGAAACTGAAAGCACTTTTCAGGATCATGAGTGTTAATAATATTAATCCTGAGGCTAGATTTGTGTTTAGCTGTGTAGATTCTCTTTGGTCTCAGTCTAACCCTTGCAACAACCAAAGAATGATCCGTATCACAGTCAGCACTGTGGTAACTACGAGTCAATGATATATGGTTCAGATGTTGTCTCCGTGTGATGATGAAGTCCAGCTGGTGCCAATGGCCGGATCTTGGATGTTTCCATGTGACCTTATGCATCTCTTTTGTTTTAAAAAAGGAGTTTGTAATACATAGGTCATTACTGGTGCAATGCTCCAGCAGCCTTTGCCCATTTTCATTCATGCGACCGATGTTGTATTTTCCAAGGCACACTGGCCATGAACTCGAGTCCTTGCCCACACGAGCATTGAAATCACCGAGCATATAAATGTAGTCAGATTTTGGAACTGCCTTGATCACGGAGTCTAACTCCTCATAGAACGAATCCTTCACATCATCAGAGGAATCGAGTGTCGGTGCATATGCAGTAATAATGGTGGCAAACCCACAAGAGGTTGCCAAGCGCAGGGATAATAGTCTTTCATTTCCTCCTGCTGGAATTTCAATCATTCCCAGTAGCGAATTCTTCACTGCAAAGCCCACACCGTGTTGCCTTTTTTCTGCCTGCCCTCTACCCTTCCAGAAAAAGGTGTAGTTGTTTTCCCTGAGTGACCCTTCCTCAGCAAGGCGAGTCTCCTGCAGGCCAGCAATATCAATGTTTAGACAATTGAGTTCGGCATCAATCACAGCCGTTTTTCTCACATCGTCAATATTGGTCAAGTCAGTGGAAAATCCTGGACACATGGTTCTCACGTTCCAGGTTGCAAGCCGTAGCTTGAGGTTTCTATTTTTATTTTTGTTTGTACCTGGTGCATTGGTTTTACAGCCTGCGATTCAGATTTTGTCCTAGCCCCAAGCACCCATTGAAGCAGGCAGGCTGTGGCGGATCAGCACCCAATTGGCTGGGGGCTGCCCAGCTTGAGGCGGGCGGTAGCTGATCAGTGACACCTATAGGTGTCTCCCACCGTCAGAGGCAACGCGTGGCGCCCCATGTCTACGCCAACTGACAAGGACTTATAACCCGTAACAGTTGCCTCTCGCTTTGATTCCGAGACCAGTTAAGACCAGGGATGGAGTTATTGCCTCTCCATAGCACAAAGCCTGGGCTAAAATATAGAGATCATGTGTTGCCCATGCAGCATGATCCCTCTCTCGGCCTGCCTAGTTTACTCCAGAGGAAAGGTAACACCCCTACATCTGGAACAAGACAAGCTGCAGAAGCTGCCGGATCAGCAAAGCAATGCTCTAACTGTCCGCCTGTCGGAACTTCGATCCTAGACCAGTCGCCAACCAAGGCTTAGGGCCTGGTCTGCCCTGCCATGACATTTTGTCTTTAGCTTGCATTTCCTCGCACCAGGGTAAGGCTTGTACCCTCCCAATTGCGCTCTTCCGCCCGAAGCCGTTGGCACAATGTGGGGTGTCGGGTTTGGTAAGCGCCGCCCAACGTTCAGCGCTAACAGAAACCAAGTAGTACCGTCTACTGTTATACGGTAGCTCAGTCATATCTGACTAAGACCTTACACAATATTACGGAATTGTAATAAGATTGTTGTAGTGGTCATCAATGTGAAATAAAACTCCATTTATACTTAACCAGAGAACTCGTTGGTCCTCTATGTGTCTGCTTTGTTATACACATCACAGTCTAATATTGCATGTCCTACTTGCACTGTGCATTGCATGATTAACCCTCTTGTAGCAAATTTCATGTCCTGCTTTGTTGGCTCATGTCTATTTAATTATGATATAAGTGATACAGAAGCGGTGCTTCTCTCCCTTAGACGTAGATAGAACAAGCCTGCTATTATCAGACACTTCCAAAGCTGATGGGCGATGTAGTACATAGCAGGCCGGCCACTTTTACTGTTCTGGAAATTGTCTAGAAAACTTTCTCTAGTACCAATTTTCGGCTGTATTGATTTTGGAGTTAACATTATTTATTAACTTTCCCGCGGTATTGACATTAGTATAATAATAATCGTATTTTCTTACAAGGATAAGCACACTACCATCAGGAAAGTAATATAAACTTAACATGTGTCTACCACCTCATGTAATCACATACTGACATGACTATCTTGCTGGTGATAATTCGTTGAATTACAGTAAACAATGTTGCATTGCAATTACATGTTTACTACGAACTTACAAGATTACTAGTAATGCATGATAGTCATTCTTCATACACATAGACATTTTAAACAGTGAGATATCACTTATAACCGTGCTTGGCTATTACACAGTGGACTAATAATAAACGGTGTCGGAAAATGTACGACTAGTATTAAATTATAGGGATTCTTCATACACATTGATATTTTATACAGTCTGATATTATTTATAACCGCGCATATCAATTATACAGTGGACAAATGATATGTGGTTGTTGTAAATAGCTTAGCTAGCCATCCAATTTATAACAGAAAAATATCTTTCTAGTCTGCCATTGAGTGAACATAATTGTCACGTTGGCAGACGACAGATAGTAACTTTGCTTTCAACATATACCAGTGCAAGTATAGTCACCCGCAGAGGCATTGTTAGTGTGGTCTCATGCATCTGTTTTCTTGTGTTTTAAAGCTAACCTTCGACATGCCGTCTCCCTGACGAAGGAGTTAAGGACGCTGTTCGTAATCCCGTATACCCACGTACGACACACTGCTGCGCTAAATTCGGCAGCGGATCGCGACGCATTTGTATCTTACGGTAAGGTATATCAGTCGATCGTTCAGAAAGCAATGGCAAACTACTTAACGTAAAACTTGTCAAGACATCAACAGCAGATGAAAAATGCTGGTGTTGACTGCAATGTCCTGTAAATAGGATATGCCCCGCCCCCAGAAAAAAACAACCTTCTACAAACTGACAGTATGGTAGATTTGTGATAGATGCATATATATATATATATATATATATATATATATATATATATATATATATATATATATATATATATATATATATATATATATATATATATAATGGATTCATTGTGGTGTAGAGTAAAGAGAGAGAGATAGCACCTCACGGTGAGTGGCAGCCATATCCCAACGGATAAACAAGGATCCTATTTGGTTTCCATCTCTTTACCAAGCTCATGTATGGCTCCATGAATACCGCTTGTGTACGGCCACACCACGGGCAGCAGTCTTGGCTGACTGGCTAAACTGCATGAGTGAAGTAGAAGTAAAATCCTATTAAGGGAATGTCCATCCCTACTACACAACAGACCGGGGCGGTGAAGAAGGCGAATGAATCTAACTATATCAACGGCTTCGAAATCGAAACAGCAGAGTGTGTAGCACACATGAGGCGTGTTCAGGACACGATAGTGAACATGGCTGGCCATCGTGGAAGAGAGTTGGAGCTCACAATGTAATACCCCAAATACATCAACGGCTTCGAAATCGAAACAGTAGAGAGTGTGGCACACATGAGGCGTGTTCACGACACGATAGTGAACATGGCAGGCAATCATGTGAGAGTTGGAGCTCACAATGTAATACCCCAAAGACAGCAATGACAATTTAGCAACAAGAAAACAGCGATACGGGTAATTCTTGGCCCCCTGGAGATGAGCCTGTTGTAAATATTCTCAGGGAAGAGACAATTTCCTTAGTGAATAAGGAAGTGCATAATGACGAATGCATTCCTAATTCTTTTGAAAGGGTGCATTCTGACAATATCTACAAGAAAATTAGAAGGAGAAGTCTAAGAATTGGTAAGTAGAACGTACGCACCCTATATCTTTTTTTCTTTTTTGGTTGCATATCCTTCACAGGACATCGCTGTCAACAGCAGCATCTTTCAGCTGATTGTTGATTTCTTTGCAAGATTACGCTCAGTAGTTTGCCGTTGCTTTCTGAGCGACCGGCTCAAATACCCCGTAAGTTACCGACGCGGAGAGAAACGCAACACATTTTCGCGCAACGTCTCGTTACTTACGAGAGTATACGAGATTACGGATAGGAAGTCATGTAACCTCTAGACCAGAGAGACCGGCACCCTATACCAAGCAGAGAAATTTGATAATCTTATTGCCGAAGCAAAAAACATGAATTAAGATATTTTAGCAGTATCCGAACCAAGTTGGACAGATACAAGTTATATCAGGAGAGAAGATTACATTTTTATTAACTCGGGAGGAGATCATCACGCGAGATGAGTAGGAATTTTAGTAAAACGAAATTTAGAGAAACATTTTAGTGAATTCTGGATTCATAAAGATAGAATGATACTACTCACAATTAAGGCAAGACCACTCGACATAATAATTCTTCGGACGTATGCTCCAACAACTTATTACAGTCATGAACAGCTAGACTAATATTATGAAGACCTACAACAAACACTGAAAGTTGTAAAATCATTAGAAGTTCTAACTTAATGGGGTTTTTTTTTTCCATGGGAGGCATGAACGCAAAAGTTGGAAAATATAAATATAAGCAGATAGTAGGCAACATGGGAAACAGAAACAACAGAGGAGACCGGCTGATACAGTTCTATGAAGAAAACAGTCGTATTGTTTGTAATACATGTTTCCAACATAACCCTAGGAAACTGTACACATGGAAAATCCGTGGAGTTAGAAAAAGAAACCAAATTGACTACATTATGATTAGGAATAGATTGAAAAACAATGTTAAAAATGTCAAAACATACACTGGTGCGGATATCAACTCTGACCACAATCATGTAGTCATAAAACTACAAATAAAACTAGAAAACCCAGGAATAAGGACATCGAAGATAACTCAAATAGATAGATCGGCAATGAAACAACCAGACACAAGTCAACTATACCTGGTTGAAGTAACAAAATAGATATGATAGGCTAATCGTTGAAAGTATGGAACAATATAGACGTGAAAATCATCTCATCTCGTCTCATCGTGTTCCTCTTGTACCTTGCGGTGTCGAGGTGAAGTATAAACAGCGGGAGAGTTCCCGCTTATGGGCTTCATGTATCGATATTCCCATGGACTCTGTTATTCCCCGCGTCCATCGTTTACGTGGTCAGCCTCTTCCTCTGCTTCCCTCTGGTCTGTACATCATTGCTTGTTGTGGTATACTGTTAGTTGGTAACATACTTGCATAGCCAACAAATTTGACTTGCTGCCTTCTAATAAAATCGAGTGCCCCTATAACCCTCACTTTAGTCCTGATTTCTTCATTTCTGATCTTATCTCTTCTTGATACATTGAGTATTCTTCTCAGGAATCTCATTTCTGTTGTTGTGATGTTTCTTTTCTCTTTTTCTATCATTGTCCAGGTTTGGCATTGGTAACATAGAGTTGGTAGGAAGATTGTGTTGTAAAGTGCTTTCTTAGTAGTTATTGATACATGTTTGTTCTTTAATATTGGTGTCATTTGTCCAATGAGTTGGTTTGATTTATTGCGTCTATTTTCGATCTCGTCTTATTAATTGCCATTTGATGATATTATACTTCCTAGGTACTTGAAACTCTTTACTTGTTTCAAGGGATGTTCGTTTAGGTGAATCGCTGTTGCTTTTTCTTCTTCAATTATAGTCAGTACCTCTGTTTTACTTGTATTAATTTTCATTTTATGTTCCATACACATTTTATTTAGACTTTTCATGTGGTCTTGTAATTCAGCTTCTGATTTTTCTATCAGTGCTTGGTCGTCCGCAAACAGGAGTTCTCTAATGTGAAAATTATGAGGATAAAATTAATTCAAAATGGGAATATGTAAAAACCAGTATACTTATTGCAAATACCATCTTGCCAGTGAAGATAAATAAGAAAAAAAAACAATTATGGATAATCGATGCAATCTTAAGCAAAATGACTCAAAGAAAGAAAGCAAAGAGCACTCCAGAGTATATATCAATAGTTAGAGAAATACGTCACACGTGAAGAGTTGCCAAAGAAAAGTGGTTGCAGACGAAATGCAAAGAAATAGGGTATCTGGAAATAAAACACAACTCGAAAGCATTACATCTACTATATATATATATATATATATATATATATATATATATATATATATATATGTATATATATATATATATATATATATATATATATATATATATATATATATATATATATATATAAAGAAGAATGTTTGTTTGTTTGTGTGTCCTTTATGCGTTCCCGAACGGTCCATGCGACTGAGATGAAATTGTGTACATATGTTGCTCTCACTTCCGAGGATCCAACTGAAATAGTTAGTTTAGCATCAATTTTTTTTGGTCATTTTTATACGGAAAAAAAGGCATTACGAGCTTCAGAAACAGACGAGCAACGGGAACGGGAACGGACGGGGGAATCAGAAACAGAAGAGCAACGGGAACGGGAACGGGAGCATCAGAAGCAGACGAGCAATGAAAACGGGAGCATCAGAAATAAACGAGCAACGGGAACGGGAACGGGAGCAGGGGCTGAACGCGAACTCTGTGTACTTAGAGAAATGTATTTGAATGTATAATGACTACTTATATGAATTAAATGAAACGCTCACCGCCAGGTACCTGCGACGCCGGGTCGGGTCAGCTAGTAAATATATTTTTTTAAAAAAAGATTTACAAAGAAGTAAAATAATATAACGGGAAACGGTTGTATCAGAGGGAACAACGGAGAAATTATAATTGATAACACCGTCGTAATAGAACGATGGACCGAGTACACAGAAGATTTATTCTGTGACTACAGGGTCAATAAACTAACATTGCATAATACTCAAGACGGACCAAGCATATTAAAGGCTGAATTAGAGAAGGTTATTAAAAAGATGAAAGAAGGGGAGACTGAGGGTCTGACAAGATAACAACAGAGATGATAAAATCCTTATCCAGCTGTGGCATTGATACTATCACATAATTGTGTAATTTTATATATATACTAGCTGACCCGGCCCGGCTTCGCCCAGGCTCTGGCGGGGATCTATCTATCTATCTATCTATCTATCTGTCTGTCTGTCTGTCTGTCTGTCTGTCTGTCTGTCTGTCTGTCTGTCTGTCTGTCTGTATGTATGTATGTATGTACGTACGTAAGTACGTACATATGTATGTTTGGCCCGTTCCCGTTAAAAATATAGATAGAATAGAAGAATAGATATATTGATAGTAGAAAATATGATTGGAAGAGATCTATTCAAATACATTCTCTAAGCGTACAGAGTATGCGTTCGGCCCCTGGGCCCTCGCAGCTAATTTATTGGTTGCAGTTAGAAAATGTCACTTAATGTGTGGATTATTTATTTTTGAAATGTTGTCGTATAATTTTTAAGTTATGGCCGAACACCAAATTTGATGTCTAATGTAGTGCTTTTTGATAAACAATATTTTTTGTTTTTCTGTCTGGTGCGTACACAAATAAATCCGAAGGTTTTCCAACGCGTGAGCAGGCCACATATAGCTGTCCATGTGTGAAGCACGGATTTTCTAATTTAGTCCACACACTTGTAGCGATTGTCCCTGTGCTTTGTTGATCGTCATGGCAAATGCAAGTCGCACCGGAAACTGCAGGCGTTTGAATTCGAATGGCATGTCTGTTGGAATCTTTGGGATGCGAGGCAGCAGTACATCTTCTCCTTTAAATTTCCCATTCAAAATTGTAGCTTCGATGATATTGTTCATCATCTTTTTTACTGCAAGCCTGGTACCTTTGCAAAGTCGAGGTGGATTGATGTTTCGGAGAAGAATGATAGGCACGCCAATTTTCAATGTTAAAACGTGCGGCGGTATGCCTGGCAAATCAAGTGAATTCAAGAATTCAGTTGGATAATTGACAACTTCGTCTTGATTCATCATAGAATCGATGGAATTATACGTTGTCGCTTCGCCTGGTATTTCGTTTTGAATGGCGCAATTGATGGCATTGGCATCGTTGTTTTTGGCTGCTAATATAGCACTTGCACTGAGCCATTGATGATGTTTGTGATTCCGTGCGATATTTGGGAAAACTTGTTCAATTTACAGAAGTTTGTTGGCAACGTGACACATTGTGTGGATTCATCGAATGGCATTTTCCCATTCCCAATATCCAACAATTGTTTTGCAAAAGAGTTCTGCGGATGCATCATGTTGTCGTTGTACACGCATATTGGTCTTCAAAGTCAATTTCTGAACGTGCTGCCATAAAACTGATGATTTCAGACATGAATTAAGTTCATCAGCGAATGTTGAACGTGGTATAACTGGTAGAGTTTGTCGAAAATCACCAGACAATAAAATAAGTGCGCCACCGAAGAGCTGTTCATTTCCTCTGAAATCTTGTAGTGTACGATGAATGCTTTTTTTGTGCGCCATAGTACATTCGTCCCACATAATGAGTTGACATGATTGGAGTACTTTACCCATTCCAGAATTTTTTTCGGATATTGCATGTCGGTGTCTCAGTGATGTGCATATTCAAAGGCAATTTTAGTGCTGAATGTGCTGTTCGGCCACCATCCTAAAAGAGTTGCTGCAATTTCCAGATGATGCGATAGCCAGCGCAATATTTTGTCGTGATCGTATAGTTGCCAAAATAAGTGAAATGAGGAAAGTTTTGCCTGTGCCTCCGGGCGCATCTAGGAAATACAATCCGCCGGTTTGGCTTGTAATTGCATGCATAATTCTGTCATACGCTATACGTTGTTCTGGAACCAATTTCAGATGATTCGTTTGAACAAATGCACACAATTCGTCGACATCAAAGATTGATTCTCGTTGCAAATCACGATCAAAAAGATCGTTTGCAGATCGATCAGTCGCAGTCATTCCCAATTGTACCAGTGCTTTGTTAGCGATTGCCAAACTTATGTCCTCAATCGAAACCAGTGCCTCATTATACACATTTGGTGCGAATTGAATGTCCGGATTTTGATTCATTGCACGCAAACGATGTAGGATGTCTTCACTCATATAGTCTTTGTATTTTTCCCAAAGATCTTTTGGATTGGATAGGGAAGCAAGTTGTCAATATGATGGCAAATAACGTGCGTATTTGCTGTGGTTGAGCAGTATTTGATGCATCAGCGAGTGAAGTGTCCCAGTGTGCATCGTTTTCAAGAAGATGTAATTCTTGGCAAGTTTCACGATAAGTGGCACATACTTGACCGTTTACTGTTCTTAATTCTTGAAAGGATGTCGGTCCATGTACGTTGATTAACAGTAATCGCAAGTAAAAGCATTCTGCATTGTTTGGGTGAACAGTGTACAGACGGCCTAACGCGTCGGTCGAATATAAATTGGTATGTCCTTCAACTGCTTTACCTTGTTTGCGACGTTGAAACTTTTTCGCTGATGCATTCCATGTGTAGTATGTTGGCACTTCAGAGTAAAGTAGTGTCTTTGCAAACATATCATTCCCGCACAATGAAAAAAATGCAGTTAACGTTGTTGGTGGTGGTGACAATGCTCGTTCACGTGCATTTTCTGTTGTGAAGTACACGCGCTGTCCATTTTCAAGGTGCACTGCCAAATGAACAACTGTTGGATGACGTTCATGGATTGGAAATGATAAAATGCGCCATACTGCTTCATTACTATTAATGTAGCGTCCCACTTGATATTGATCTATTTCATCGATAGATGCAGTTGCATTTCCCACTCCAAAAACTGCCACATCGCTTCCTTTGTTGACATATTTGCAAATGTACTTGATCGATTTAACTGAATTGCAATACTCGACATTGATGTGTGCTTTGTACGTTTTCGAGAGTAACGGTGAATACGGTACAACCCAACGATTATCGACTTGAAGATCATTGTTTCGTACTTTTAAAGTGATAGATTTGCCGCCATCTTCAGTAGAGCGTCGACGATAGAGTGGATATCCGTCATTGCCAGTGATTGTCTCGGCATGTAAATGTCTTGGGTATCGTTTCGTGCATTTCCCATCAGACATGCAAGGTGAATTGTTATTGAGTAAGCCACATGGACCATGAATCATGTTTTTGGTGACGACTTCAAATAACTCTGGATCAATGTCGACATCTGGTATTTCTGCTGAGATGACTTGATCAATTTGATGCTGGTGTGACTTTTTCGATCAACCAAATCAAAATGTGTGCATGTGGCAATCCTCTTTTTTGCCATTCGATGGAATACATCCAACAGCGTGTCTCTCCAAAAACTTGATGCTTGACAATGAAATCCATTAAAGATTTCAATTTTTGTTTGAACACACGTGCGGAAATATCGGGGCGATCTGATGATGATTGTCCAGTTAACAAAAGTTCTTTTATTTCATCCCATGTAGGACTTGCATGTGAAGGTAATAAACAAATCTGGGCGGCCATATGCGCGAACATATGTCATTGCATCTTGTGCGTATTCATGCATGTGCCGTGGACTCCCTGTAAATGTGGCCGGGAGTATGATCTTTTCCCCAATTCATTTGGATTAACATTGCTATCATTAACAACTGCATCACGTAAATGAATGTAATCTTCGGAACGCAACTTGGTTTGATTTAATCGAATGTAGAGGAGTTGTTCGCTTTCGATTTTCGCATACATCTCGACAATGTATTGAAGGAACAATTGTCGACATTTCAAGATATGATTTTCAGCATTTTCACGAATCATCAATCGATATGAATAGTAATTCATGGCACTGACTTTCTTATTTGTTTCCTCATCTGTTTGTGGATTTCTCAATTTGATATTTATATAATATCCATCTTCCCCTTGCCAAAGTATAATCGGATATTGCAATGCGTCGTATGAACGATGAGTTTCTGAGACTCGCTGAACATCAACATTTCTGCGATGAAGAATTATATCACGTGAGTTAGATTCTTCGCCAACTATAATGATCGCCACCTCATCAATTGTTGGTGCGTTGTACAGTCTTTCGTGTTGGCCAACAGGTGTTTTGTCTGCTCTGACCACAACTCTGTAGTCATTAGATGGCATTTGCTCAAGGGCAGTTCTGAACAACCTAATTAATTCGTTGTGCTTGATCGAATAAATTTTGTAATGCAGCGACAATTTCTCGTTTAGTGCCTGTATTGAATCGACATCGTTGATCGATTTGTTCACCAGTGTTTCCCATGAAATAAATTTGAAGATATTTAGGATCTGCATTCGGCATTGGTAGTAGTGATCCTGCGCGGATGATAAATTTGCCCCTGAACTTTGAATGTCGGCATGTAATTCTCGCGCACGAATATTTGTTGCACCAAACGATGTCATTTGGAAACATGAATTGTACTTGCGTATGTTTGCCAAGAAATGTTTCGATTGGCTCGTGACACCTGATACCAACGTTGATAATGGTTCGGGTGGTGAATGTAATTCTGACAATTTCACTTTTCCACCCATGCAGCAAATTCCTAGGTGGTTCATTCTTAAATTTGAGGGCACTGCAATACTGTCAAAGACTGAAGTATAGAGGTCTGAGGTCTGCCTCAAGTTAGAAGACCACCGGGAAGAGTGGTCAACCTCAAGTAGATCAGAGGTAACACAGTGCCCCGATATGAGGGCAGGGTAGGTGATAGGAAGGGGGACTATTAACTAGTTCTCTCATGAGACACGGAGGTATCGACCAGATAGTTAGTACTTTGGTCACGGCAGAATCACGCCTACGTGATAGCCACGGAGAAGTGGATTGCCACTCAATAGGAGACGGCTGCTATAAGCGTGCTGAGTGTGACAGCACGCAAAAAGCCGAAGGACGCACAAGGTCCTTCCGCGTGCTGTGTAGCCACGCGAGTAGGAAAGTCAGACTGGGGACTGACTTCTTAGCGAGCGCACCGTTTAGTGTCGATAGGGGTTTTCTGTAGCCAAGTAGATAGAGATTAGCAATAGGGTTAGGAAACTAGTGATAGGCAATTCTGTGGCTTTGTGTGTGATTTGATAGCGACTGTTTTGTAAATGTAAAGAGCCAACGGCAATAAAATGTATCATCCATTTCCTCTCACACGACTTGCAAGTTCCTTGTGTGGTGCGAGAGAAGTAATCCTATGATGCCTGAAACATCGGTTGCTGACAGGCTAGGATTAAAGTGGTGTCAGAAGTGTGGCTTGGACAAATGTTCAAGCTAATACACTTACCCACGGCTCTAGACTAAGGTTACTAGTAGTGAATTACAAGGTTTAATTTGTGTCAGTGACTGATGACGTGTGCAGACTAGAACAAGTTGCGAGCTGAGCTGTGCCTATCGTGACTAAATAATGTTTATTTGTGTTTATTGAAATATTGTGTACTTATAATCATGTGTTCTTCAAAGTTGTAAGTATTGATATTATGATTTTCTTTCATTTATTTATGTAATTACTTATTTGTTTATGAATAATTATCAAATATGATTCATGGCGGAGCGATACACATGCCGGCGACATTATCGATTTTTGCAAGCTAAAAATAGCGCTGCGCCTCTGACGTATTGCGACTGACAAACAGTTGTTTTACGCCATTTGCATTCAGCATCTGATTGTTTACAAATCGCCAAGCTGCTGCCCGCCTGAATCTGTGCTTTATATTAACTATTATTTGTTTATTTAAGTTAGTGAATGAATATATTTATTTATTTAAACATTATTATTACATTTATATTTATTTCAAAGCAGTTATTGAATTTTTTTTTCGTACTTTTTCTATTTGTTTACCGTCGCGATGGCACTACTTTTGGCTATGCAAATTAGACTTGGTCTGCACAACACTTCCATAGATTAAACTAGATTAGGAACGAAAGGCATAAAACGTTAGAACGAAGACAGGACATTGACATTTAATATTAATTAAACTACATTGTATTTGTCCGGGGGCATGTCATTGGGATTGTACCAATTTGTCGAAAGTGATATGTCGTTTGCAATTTGTTAATTGGTGCTGCTCTTGTGAAACAGGGTGAACAACAGCTGGTTAGAAAGTTAACTCGTGTGTATGCCGAAGTGCCAAACGAGGGGACCTGAATTGCCAAACGATTGTGCCTGATTTTCTGGAACATTAAGATGAGTATACTCAACGTATTTGGCATGCAATGTGATTAATAATGCATCTCTTTTTCAGCGTGTGATGCATTAGCATATTTGTGTGCTCTGTTTTTCAGGATAAAATTTTCCAGGTTATAAACTAAGAGTACAATTTGTAGTGCTCAGAGATTAAGAAACATAACATATCTAAGATAAATAAGTGATTAAAGAGCTCAGTGCGGGTCAACGCTAGCCAATTACCCAACATCATGGCTACTTTAGCTGATTTCATAAAAGCAGGTAAAGAGTTACAATACACAGGAAAGGAGCTAGAACAATATGCTGATCTAAAATTTAAAGAAGCAAAAGATGCTGAGAGAGCTGAACGTGCACGAAAAGAGGATGCGGAGAGAGATGAACGTGCACGAGAAAGACAACACCAAAAGGAGATTGCAGAACTAGCTGAGATAACAAACAAAAACAGCTAGAACATGATAAGGAGATTAAGCTAAAACAGTTAGATCAGGAAAAGAATTAAAGCAAAAGCAAATAGATCAGGAGAAAGAATTAAAACAAAAAGACTTAGAAATAAAACAAAGAGAAATAGATGAAATGGCAAGAGTGAAAGAAAAACAAATACAAGTTGAATCAGAGACACAGTTAAAGATGAAAGGTATGGATGTAGACTCACACGTAGAGATCTCTGCTACTAAACTAAAAAGTCAACAAGAAGAAAATAAGTTCAATAAATACAAAAATATTATTAAACCATTCTGTAAAGAAGATTCCATATCAGCCTGGACAGAAAATGTCGAGTATCAGTTTAAATACCACCAAGTTCCAATAGAGATGTGGGCTATGATTTATATGAAGAACCTGAGTGGTGAGCCCCTTAAAGTGATAGAATCAATACCAACTGATCTTAGATCTAACTATCAGTACATCCATGATAGGATAATGCAACACTTTTTACTTGATGCCCCTGGGTATCAGGTTCAGTTCTCAAATTTAAAACCAAAACCTAGTGAGACTTTCATTGATTACGTCTCAAATGTCCAAAGTGTACTAAATAGGTGGCTTAATGCAGCTAACATAGGAAAAGACTTTGACAGACTTAAAAATTTAATAGCCATGGATAAAGTCATATCCACCTATACCATCTCCTTTTGCTAAATTCCTGCAGCAGTCAGACATTGAGACCATAGAACAATTTGAAAAGAAAGGCTCTGCATATTTTTCCTCAAATAGAGATATTTTTAAGACTTCAAATAGCGACTCTGAAATAGTGTCGTTTGTAAAGGACCAACCTAAAAACTATCAGAGTAATAGAAAACCATTTCATAGAGTCGACAAGAAAGATAAGAAAGTGTCAAAATGTATCTACTGTCAACTTTTGCATGACACTTATTCTATGTGTGATAAATCGCCTAACTATCCGGCACATCTTGAGAATGTCATTAAGAAGCAACAAAACAAGAGAACTGCATACAGGCGTGCAGTCAAATGCTTCTTCTGTTCCAGCTACGGCCATTATTCAAATAAGTGCCTGGGCCGCCAACGTATGAAAGCCAACAATGCTATTTTGATTGATACATCATCTGATAGTGGTAGTGAGACTGAGTGTGAAGTTGAGAATGTATTACCTTTTAAGCAATCTGAAGATGTGTGTGGTGTGAATGATGTATTAAGCTTTGACAATTGTGACCAGTGTCACCAATTTCATGCAGACGGCAAACTTACATGTGGGCATATTGTAACATCCTCCGTAGAGAATGCACATGCAGTTATAGCCTCCAGAGGCAATCTATTGTTTCACTCTGCAATGGTCAATGATAAGCCATGCCGATGTTTGCTTGACAGTGGGAGCTCTATTATTGGTGTGAAAAAGGAACTTGTTAATCCAAAGGATTATACTGGTGACTCTGTAAAATGCCGGACTTTTTCTGGTAATATAGAAACCTATCCTCTGGCAAGAGCCCGTATAAACACCCCGTTCCTTTCTGGTACCTTTACTTGTGCAATACTAGACAACCCTTGTACTGATTTAATTCTTGGGTGTCTACCCCAGCTAAGGCACTGTACAGATGAAGAAATATCTGTCTGGGAGTAGAAGAATGGTTTCACTCCAGTGAACAGTGCAGATATCATCAAACATCACTGTCCTAACAAAAGTGCTAGACCCATAATACTTGAAACTGGTCAATACGTAATGGTGCTACTACCAAACAAGCATAATAAAATGTTAACTTCATGGCAAGGGCCTTTCAAGGTGATACAACAACTTTCAGATGTCGACTATGAAATATCGATAAACGGACACTTAAAGATATTTCATGTCAACATGTTGAAACCCTACTTTTCAAGACAAGAGACAGAATTAGAGACAGACGAACACAATGCACCCACACCTAGGGATGAGACGACAGACATACACAACGCAACTACACTAGTTAGCGAGACTGGCAAATCCGACGAGATGCATACACTTAGTGAGATTACAGAATACGCACTTAGCACCACTACCGTACTGAATCAGGTAGACGACGACGGAATGGAACTACCTGTTCCAATTGTGGACAAGACTGCGACATTGGATAGCATACGGATAGAACAGGGACTAACAGACGGTCAACGACGACAATTAATAGAATTAGTGACGGAGTATAAAGACATATTTTCTGACATTCCAGGTAGGACGGACAGAATCGAGCACTCCATTCTTCTTTCGGACTCTAAGCCTATCAAATGCAGGCCGTACTCTATCCCACTCAGCTATAGAGAAAGTCTAAGTAAGGAAATTCTTAATTTAGAAGCTAGTGGGATCATCCAGAAATCTACATCTGAGTACTCCTTTCCAATTGTCCTAGTTAAGAAAAAAGACTCCACAATTCGTCTGTGTGTGGACTATAGAAAGCTCAACAACGTCACTAAGATCGACGCAGAACCGATTCCTTCCTGCGAAGATCTTATTCTTGACATGTCCACCTCCAAAATCTTTTCTAAATTAGATCTTACTAAGGGATATTCGCAGGTCCCTATGCAGACTCAATCCATTCATCTTACTGCTTTTTCAACACCTTTAGGACTTTACGAGTGGCGTTTTCTTCCTTTCGGAATTCGAAACGCTCCTGCCACTTTCGTACGCTTAACTAGAGATTTACTTTATGGAGTGACGAATAACCACACTTGGATGAAGACTGTAATCATAATGAGCATCGTAACGAAATGCACCAAGATTTAAATCAGCGCCCAGTGATTGTCTTGATCGAATAGTGCGTACTCTATTTGTTTCCAGTCTTCCTTCTCGTTGCTCGCCTGTTTCAGATGAACGTGCTTGAGCAGCGCGTACTCTTTTTGTTTCCAGCCTTGCTTCCCGTTGCTCGCCTGTTTCAGATGAACGTGCTTGAGCAGCGTGTACTCTTGTTGTTTCCAGCCTTGCTTCCCGTTGCTCGCCTGTTTCAGATGAACGTGCTTGAGCAGCATGTACTCTTGTTGTTTCCAGCCTTGCTTCCCGTTGCTCGCCTGTTTCAGATGAAACGTGCTTGAGCAGCGTGTACTCTTGTTGTTTCCAGCCTTGCTTCCCGTTGCTCGCCTGTTTCAGATGAACGTGCTTGAGCAGCATGTACTCTTGTTGTTTCCAGTCTTGCTTCCCGTTGCTCGCCTGTTTCAGATGAACGTGCTTGAGCAGCGTGTACTCTTGTTGTTTCCAGCCTTGCTTCCCGTTGCTCGCCTGTTTCAGATGAACGTGCTTGAGCAGCGTGTACTCTTGTTGTTTCCAGTCTTGCTTCCCGTTGCTCGCCTGTTTCAGATGAACGTGCTTGAGCATTGCGTACTCTATTGGTTTCCAGTCGTGCTTCCCGTTGCTCATCTGTTTCTGAAGCTCGTAAATGCCTTTATCTTTCGTGCTTGAGGTGTAGATGCACCAATCGCTTTTCGTTTGGGTGGCATAACTGATTTAGTTTTGGACCCTGATCTAAAATAGAAAATTAGATTTTTAACTAACTATTTCATTTCATTTGAATCTGATAAAGGGCACACACACACAAACAAATATTGTCTACATATATAGTAGAGGATATGGAAATATGGTATAGATAGGAAGAGAACTATATCTTAAAATGGCAACCTGAAACTACTAAACGTAAATGCTGGGTACTTCAAAGGATAGGCTTCTTTCTTCTTTTTTTTTTTTAAACACCTGCATTTGTATTGTTAGTATTTTTACAGGCGTGCTGTGTGTGGAGTTTTAGTTTTGGACCCTGATCTAAAATAGAAAATTAGATTTTTAACTAACTAATTTCATTTCATTTGAATCTGATAAAGGGCACACACACACAAACAAATATTGTCTACATATATAGTAGAGGATATGGAAATATGGTATAGATAGGAAGAGAACTATATCTTAAAATGGCAACCTGAAACTACTAAACGTAAATGCTGGGTACTTCAAAGGATAGGCTTCTTTCTTTTCTTTTTTTTTTAAACACCTGCATTTGTATTGTTAGTATTTTTACAGGCGTGCTGCTGTGTAAGGTATGCATAAAGTATGAACAACACACAAAAAATTCATTTAATCTACAGTTATATGAGTTATCTACAGATATAGACGTATACGCGGCCAACTAAAAACGATAATTGTATACAAAAACAATGTCCTTTTAGTATTTTAACAGGCGTCCTACAGGGCGTTCAAACATCAAATGATATATTTACATAGTATGCATAACACAATTGAATGACAAACCTGATCTGATGTTGACAAACACGCGGCCGACCTTTTTTTTTTAAACAAAAACAAAATCAAGCATATACACATGTAAATTGTGTACTGACCTTCTCTCTGCCAAGCAAACGGAAAAAAAACAAATGCTCCGATTAATTCAAAAGTCCAAAAAACGTACAGAAATAAAATTGTAACGTGTCTAAAATAAATCCAATTTTTAATGAAAACTGTTTTTAAATTAGTTATGCCCCTTGAAATAACTTTTCTAGAGTGAAGTGCCCCTGCTATATAGACATTATATAATGAAAATGGAAAAGTAAATGTTATTAAATAAGTCGAAGATTTTACATTAAGAAATTATTATAGTCGGTTGCAAATGAATGAAAGGAAGACGTGTAGAAAATTTCATCTCAATCGGATGTACCGTTATCGAACGCATCCAATACCCACAAACCCACAAACATACACTCTGTTTTATATATATATATATATATATATATATATATATATATATATATATATATATATATATATATATATATATATATATATATATATATATATATATATATATATATATAATACAAGGTGCATCCCCAAGGGCTTGAAACATCCATTTTCATCACACTCCTGAAGAAGCCAAGAGCTGTTGATTGTGAGGATTAAAGAACAGAACTATTAGCTTGATGAACCTCATAACTAAGATACTACTCAAAATCATACAAGAAAAAATTCAACATGAAATAGATGAGGAAGTATCTGAAGAAAAATTCGGGTTCCGCAAAAACAGCGGCACCAGAGAAGCAATCATCTGTTTGGGGATGCTAATTGAAAAAAAATAGCAATATATAGAAGTTCACAAAAGTATATATATATATATTTGTTTTATAGACTACAAGAAAGCTTTTAATAGAGTACAACGTGAACGACTAATTAAGTGCCTTCAAGATATATGAGTAGACGGAAAGGACATCAAACTTATTAGTAACTTGTACTTGGAACAAATGGTGTTTATTACATGCGGAAAATTATTCGTCGCCTATAGAGATACAAAGAGGAATACGGCAGGGATGTGTACTGTCACCAAGCCTCTTAAAGCCTATACACAGAAAGAATTTATAAATCAGTTGAACTGTCTGGACTAAACATCAATAGAAGAATCATAAACAATCTTAGGTATGCTGACGATACCGTCAAGCGAGCAAGAGTTACAAGACCTGGTGGAACGAATAAACATGCATAGTGCAGAATGTGGCTTATATATTAACATAAAAAAAGGAAAAAAACTATGATAATTAGCAGTGGAAAGGAAAGGTCATTAATGAAAATCACAGTAAACGGGGTGATAATAGAACAAGTAACAAGTTTCTCATATCATGGACATATAATAACAGATGGTGGCAGAACTGAAATAGAAATCAAAAAGAGAATATGAATGGCCAAAAATGCTTTCAACAGCATAACATCAGTATTAACATCTAGAGAGATTAACAGCGCATTAAAAATGAGAATTGTCAAATGCTACGTATATTCAACGCTACTGTGTGGCGTGGAAGCCTGGACATTGAACAAACAACTAGAAAGTCGCATACAGGCCCTGGAAATGTGGATATTCAGACGAATATGTCGTATTTCATGGAAACAAAAACATCAAATGCAGAGGTTCTAGGAAAACTGGGAATGAAGAGAGAGTTGATGAAAGAAATAAAGAGGAGGCAAGTGAAATATTTCAGCCACGATAAAAGAAATGATACTATTATAAAAACCATACTGGAGGGCAAGGTTGAGAGCAAGCGAGCAAGAGGAAGACAACGATACAAGTGGGAAGATAACATCAAGAGATGGACGAACATCAGCCTGACAGAATGTACAGTCAGGGCGAGAGACGGACAGTGTTGGAGATATATGGCAGCCAACCTTCATTGCTGAGGCGACACCTAATTGATTGATTGATTGATTGGATTCGTTACCGAATTGATAGGAGAGTATCTAAATACCACCCTACCGTAACTTTCCAGAAACTTTGTGTGGCAATGTGAAGTAGTTAGACCATCTCCATGCTGTAGGTCTGAGTGCACGGAACAATAGGTTGCCTGTCTTTAACTTATGTATCAAACAGCTAAGGATTAGTATGAGATCCTTACTGACACCACGCTTATCCGGTAATTAATTACCCGTTACATCAACGAGCCTTTTCCATACTACATGCACTGCAATAAGTTACTTAACACGATAGACTGCGCATATGTGTGTATGACGGCATCGTCTAATTGTTAATTGTGATTGCGTGTTGTATACAAATAATGCAGTGTGTTTCTTCCTTTTGCGACCTCGATTGTCTGTGTTGAAGATGTTGGGTGTGTTTTTATAGGATGATAAACAGCTTCATTGGCCAACAATCAACTGAGTGTTGACTACTTATTGAGGAGGACATAGTTTGCAACCGCCCACCATGTTGCTACAGGATAACAAATCCAGTCTTCACCAGGCAATTTCAATTAATAGTCAAGCCACCGAGGAAATAAACATGACTGCTGTAGTTATATGCCACTGGATAGTTTGGGCAATTCTCTCTCAAGCAGTTGTTATATTTGGACTAGTCAGCAATAGCATCAATATTGTTTGCTTTGTGAAACAAGGGTTCAAAGAGTCCATCAATGTTAGCTTAACAGGTATGTATGGCGGATGGATGTTATCTATTATCAATTGTCATGCATTGGACTATTATATCTATATTAACAATTGACACACTTCCTTTACTTACACTTTCTATTATGTTGTTCAATTTGCTAGTAAAAGGGACATTGATAACATTGCTTTGCTGACCCGACAGGTTCTGCAACATGTCTTGTTCCAGGCATATTGGTGTTACCTTTTCTATGAAGTAAATTAGGCAGGCCGAGAGAGGGATCATGCTACATAGGACAACGTATGGTCCCTACAATTCAGCACACACTTTGTTTCATGGACTAGTTATTATGCCTTCTTTTAAGCAAAATAAGAAGGCATGGTGCCAGTACAGTACACTGAAAGTAAATCCGTGTTTAATAGGTTGCACGATACACATGCATGTTTCATTTACAGTAATATAGTTTTGTATGTTAATAGTACACATGAACATCGTAAACTCATTTGACAAATTAGACTTAGACGTTATGAGAAGAAATAGATTGAAGGATTTGGTGCCAACTGGCAAGTTCGAGGGGAAGGGAACAATTCGAATGCACAGAAGTAAATACTTGGATGGCTTGGCCACGTGGTATGGAACACTAAGCTGATTCACGACTCTGGAGATCGAGTGAGATATCGAAACATGACAGCTCACGCTTACCCGCATGGTACATGCAAAATGAATGATAATTATGTGACTATACAGGGCGATGCAGTCAACCTTATCATGTATTGACAGGATGTGATTTACTAATCAATGTAGTTCAGTATTTTGCCGTTACTAGAGAAGTGGTCAATTGTATAGTAGCTACCGGTATGTGGTTTTAATAGAAGAATGTGGAGAACATCAAGGGCCGATGTAAAGAGCAACTAAGATATGTTGACAGAAGTTAACTCACGCAGAGAACTGGTTACTCGTATGACAGTCAGATAACCCACATTCAGTGAGCATGGCATGAGAGGATGATGTTGTCACAACGGGAAACTGGAGGGGAGGAGAGGCAGGAGGAGACCAAGAAACAATATACTTGACATTTTGACATGGTGTTATTGAGGGAGTTTCGGTATCCGAAATTATTAGCAGCACAATAAACGGAAGGTTGTGGACAGAAATAATCACAAACGCCACTCTACGTGTATTATAAGGAGACATGTATCATTGCTTTCTGAAAGGCCTACACCTCACACCATCTACATCAGAGCAAAGCGGCCTGCTTCAAAATCACACTAGATTTATGTTGAATCCTCGACTCAGTATGTTTGGGAAGTATGCAACTACACGTTTCACTATCCCTAAAGCTACGTCACCGGTTAAACAGCGTGTAACAAATTCCTATCACATCCACAAAGAATAGCACACACAATGACGGGGTGGCTTAACAGATGATAGCTTCACTGAAATGTATTCAGACAAAGCACAATCAAACAAGGACATATGGCAATTGCTCCCTCTGTGATATCGCGCCTTCTGATACCGAACGACAAGCCACATAAAGAATATTAAATCCGGAATCCATGTTGCATGATGAATCAGGCTGTCAATCCGATGGGTGATATTCTGTCCTTCACGTCTTTGTATTTGCCCTTATATATGTTTAAATAGTGATACATTACGAGAAGCTTACCAAGAAACTGGATTTCTTTATCACCATTTATATTTGAGAGAAAAGATCGATATTATACCACGCCAGTATATCTTTTTAATTTTTCTGTTTTTTTTAAAATATGTTTTTCTATGGATTTGTTGTTCTAATTCAATATTGACACCATCTAATGGACTTGCATCCTAATATGTATTACATACATATATTTATTTATTTACTCACCTTTTGCATTTTTTGCTTTCATTAGTGTCCACCATATAGTAAACATTCAGCCATAATCTTATTTTATGATGTTTTTGAATCTTAATTGTTCCAGGTCTATTATTTATTTATTTTGTTTCCAAAGATTTCAACGATAGTTTATTTCTTCTTAAGGTCTGGCCATATCTGATATCGGATGTTTGCTGCCCTTAATTTGGGCAAACCTCTGCTACACCCCAGCGTTTAGTGATCTGGACTTACCCTTTGATGCTAGTGAGTTCCAGTACATGACCAGTGGAATTACTCATTGTACCTTAACTCGAGTCAGTAGCTGGATTACGGCCACAATCACTCTAGAGAGATGCTTGTGTGTGGCCATGCCCTTGAAGGTATAGTCTTCAGTCAGAAAGTACTAGTTACAATTATTTAACTTAATGATTAAATAAATTACATTTCTAAATTTTAGCACTAGTTAGTTAGTTAGTTAGTTATTAGTTAGTTAGTTCGTTAGTTAGTTAGTTAGTTAGTTCGTTAGTTAGTCGACAGATCATCCTCATTGCACATCGAACCATTCAGCCCATAAGTGCTCGGATTCCCTCCTCAGCAAATCCCGCAGCGTGTAGCGGCTTACGACACCAGTTCTTTGCTGGTTTATCAATCTTCTTTGGCTTCCTGCATAGTGTTCTTGTTTGGCCACACCTCTTTTAATTTGCTGTTCTCGCAGTCTGACCATGGTTGTAGATTCGCAGTCATCACTTAGTTCTCGCAAAAGTCTTACTTCTCGTAGCGCATTCAGAATGTCAGCCTGGTCCATGGCACGTCTGCCCTCTAGATTAGCCTTATCTGCGAGCTTGTCAGCCCGCTAATTTTCTTCTACTCCCACATGCCCTGGCACGAAGATGAAACTATTCTTTGCCAGCCGAGACCGCTCCAGAGACAGCAACCACTCTCTTAGGATCCACCCCGTCTCTATCTTCTTGAGCATGCTCATTGAGTCGCTAAGGACGCATGCCATAGTGAATGTCTGTGTCTCGAGCCATGCTATTGCCTTATTTACTGCCATGACTTCCATAGTCTGGCTACTTGTGGTCTCAACAAAAGCACGGATGGCTCAGGTGGAGGATACGATCAGACAGGTGTGCCCCTTGGAGAACATTAGGCGTGGAGAGAAATGGGTCAGAGTGCCAGCGGAGCAGTCATACCGTGTGCAGAGTTATAATCACATTAAGCCGGGAGTGCAGGGAGTGGCCAGCAGGGGCCACGGAAGTGGACATCCAGCAACTAATTCAGGACAATGCTCACTCGGGAGATGTGGTTATCTACACAGATGGTTCGGTGTCCAGAGGTGAGATGAAGTGGTTGGGGGTTCATAGCCAAAGCTAACGGTCGACGTTTGGTGCAGGAGAGCCTGGCATATGATACCACAACATCCAGCTTAAGATAAGAATGGAGGTGGAGGCAGTCACTGCAGCTTTCCGCTGGATGGAGAATACGACAAACACACACACACACACACACACACACACACACACACACACACATCGTGATTGTAACTGACTCAGAAAGCATGCTGACAAGCGTGAGGACGGGCAGGCTTCGTACGGAGTGGCTTGCTTCGTTTCGGAGGTCACGGGTGATAAGCATCGCCTGGATCTTTTCTCCGGGGCATGATGGTGTGCTGGGAAATGAACAGGCGGACAGATTGGCTGGCTCTGCAGAACTTGGTGGAGTATTGATTATTGATATATGACAAGGCAGACGTGGTTGCGGCCTCGTGGGAGCACGTGTACACCTCGGAGGAGCAAATGGATTACCATGGTCTGGCAAGAATGAGATAGCGAGGAGTGACGAGGGGATCTGGCCGACGCTCAACGCTCAGAGGAAAGGCGAGACGAACATATAATCAAATTACTACTTTTACTATTGGTGTTGGAACACTTCGCTGGTTGCTGAGGATGGGGACGGAGCGCTTAGGGGAATGCTTCGAATGCTGTGATGTCGATTCCTAAATCAATCAATCAATCAATCAATAAACAAAAGCACCAGAGTCCTCCTTCACAATTCTCCCTCCGGCCCGTGCCTAAAGGCCCATGAGCTTCTCAGATGTCGGACGACCAACCCATCTGTGTAGATGACAGCATCATCGTCTAGCGAATTCTCGAAAATCAACGCTTGTACTTCAGCCTCCACAGCAGCCGGAATTTCTTGTCTGCATTTTCTGTCTAGTTGGATGCAAACTGAAAAGGACGTACCGAAATCTGTTGGCACGTGTACCCACTCCTCGCCAAGATCTAAGTCCTCCAGTGAAGACACCTGTTGAAGAATTCTTCCGCTTGACCCATCCACGACCTTCCTCTTTTTAACCTGCTGCCCTTGACCTTCCTAATTTCACTATGCAGTGGATGTTGTGTGTTTGCGTTGACTCTGAAATGTTAGCACTGTTCAGTATTATCGAAAACAGAAGATTGTGCTATTCTTGTGGTTATTTCAATAACTACAGCCACATAACAGACGATATAAGTTTTGAAATAAATGATACAGACGATGTCTTAGACTATTGTGGAACAAGAAGAACCGAAAAAGTTATATTGCTAAGTCTGAACAACTAAGAAACTGGCTTATACACGTTTCCCTCTCTCTGAGCTAGTTCAGTGATTTAGAAAGAACAGTAACGGAAATCATGTGTCCTGGAACACGCCACACAGGTTAACCAACTCATATTAAACACATTACACAAAGAACGCTTGTTGGGACATGCACGAGACAAGGGGAATTGCAAATGATCAAGAGTATCCAGCGAGATTTGATGACGCCAAAATTCTAGAAAGACGTGTGTGTATGCTGATGATTGACTTAGTTGTTAGTGGTAGTATTCCCGGTCGTGATAGTAAGATATATTCTGGGCTTAAACAACAGTAGTATGTGACAACGAAACAAGAGAAATGGGGACAGGGGGAGAGGTCATCATCTATAGTAGTTTGGTTGGTTGTGCTCGCCCGCTTTGAACTTAAGCGTAGTCCGCACACACTATTTATAGTAGCACTGAACTGAAATGTGCGCGTGGATTAACTTTATCTATTACAAGTGTCCCTCCCCGTCAAACGAACTCAATTCTACTTCTTCGGATTGATATAAAGATAAACGTAACCCCTCTACTGCATGCAAACTGTGTACTTTTGACATGGAGGTGTATGTCGTGCCTATAAACCGTCCAGATCTCCAATGGGATTGTATATATTAGAAGTAATTACGATATCATACCGATATAACTACATCTGCCAAGAAATTGTGCTTGCTTATCACAACAAATATAAGAGAAGTGTGTTGTAACACACAGGCATGTCACTTGTTGGGACACTCATTGGGGTCATTTTAACACAGCAGGCAAATACATTCCCATGTATTGATCAGGATTCACAGATGTAGAGGAAAGAAAGCTAGGTATGCCGCACACGCTAGACCAGTGGTTCTGAACCTCTTTTGGCCCATGCACCCCTTCACCATTTGTTCAGAATGTCACCCCCTCCCGCCTTTTCGTATTTCCTCCCAATAAATTCCCCCTCCCCTGCCCCAACACAGTAAACGTAAAATGGAGGCTACATTTAATTACACACACTATAACAAGTCTAGACGTCTACATAAAACGTCATTTGCAGGTCTACTTACGTTATAAATCGAATTTCAGAATGGTGAGAAGTACAGAACCGTAAACTAGGGAGGGAAAAACAATATCAAGTAACCTGTTCTTGTATTAACGCGATCTTCAAATAATCATAACACCCCCCTCCCCCCTCCCTGGAAACCCTAATATTCATCTCGGGGGGGGGGGGGGGGGGTTAGACAATATAAGCATTGACAGTTATTGTAACAACATGAATAATGAGAACAGTGTCTAAACATTAGAACTTGTCCTTGTCCATGGAAGCCAGAATACAGGTAGTGATGTACTACATGAAACATCTAGCATTCGAAACGCTATCTAGAGCAGAGCAACCAGACAGACATGACAGGCCGACATTTGGCAAGGCGGTTACTTAAGATAGGTGTCAGGACCAGAACATGTCAGATGAAGACACAATGACAGTGAAAGAGATCAAGGGTGTGCTTCGACGAACAAAAAACAGCGCACTAGGGCCAGATGGTATAAGGTATGATGACATTTGAATTTGTACCGACAACGAGTTAGAGAAACTAGCAGATATTTACAACAACAGTATTTTGAGTGCTAGCATCATGGAGGAGCAGTTACAGAGCTAACTGATTCCCTTGGCGAAGCCTGGCAAAGACCACACAAAAAGTCTGGGTTATCGAGTAATAACCATGCAAAATACTATAGGCAAGCTGCTGGAGAAGTTAATTGCCAGAAAAATATCAAGCCGGCTAGAGAGATACGGTTTTTTTCTACACATACCTTGGAGGGTACCGTCCAAGCAGAGAAACCTGGACCAACGCAGCAATTTTTTCCCATGATAGCTATGAAGGTGTCCACTCAGGCATTGAAACATGTGCTGCGACGATTTATCTGGAGGACACGTACAGCAGAGTGACGTTAGAAGTTTTTGTTTTTAATGATTCAGCTTCTTGAACTCAAGATAAGTCTATTCCTCCATAGCTGGATCGCGAAGCCCTCTTCCAACGAAAAGTAGTTTTTATATGTGGCAGCTGGATTTCTGAACCAACAACAATATATCATGGCGTACCACAGGGATCACCAGTATCTCCGGTGGTGTTCAACGCCTACCCTGTGAGAATCACCGGTGAGCAGATTACAGGACCAGGGAGGAAATTGTCGTATGCCGACTAGGTGTTTGTGTATCGACATCATAAGGATAACGATCAGGTTGCTGTGGAACTATAAACAGAGATTAATCGCATAAGCACTTGGTGTGTTGAAACTGGTGCAATGGTCAACATAACGAAGGCAGCAGTGACATGGTTCTCTTTGAATAACCATATTGTCAACCCTTCAACACCAACGGTAAATTTGTGCCCAGAGACTGCGGAATGAACGCAGGCAAAGAATTACATAGGAATACTGTTTGCTCAAAGCTTTGCTTATACTGAGCACATAGACCAGGTGTTAACAAACCCCAAGCAGGGTTTGGCTGCGATGCGGGTGATGGCGGCGGCAAACTGTGAGCAGCGCCATCTATGTCTTCTTTACGACGGCCTGGTCCTTTCTGTTTTTGAGTAGGCAATGACGATCCTGAATCACAGCCATAAGCAGATGGAAAGGGTGGAAACGATACAGAACGAAGCTATGCGTATTATTCTTGGATGTATAAGAGATACAACATGCAGGGCGCTGCACTACACTCTTGATTTTCCAACCATGGGGGACAGAATACACATTTGCCGAGCACGTACCTACCTCGGGGTCAACGCAAAAACACAATATCCACTATATGGTGAAATTAAGGAGGCAAAGGGCAGCATTGCCACAACAAGCAATGATGTACAGACCAGATGGAAACAGAGGAAGAGGCCGACCACGTAAACGTTGGACTGAGGGAATAACAGAATCCATGGGAATGTCGATATACGAAGCCCATAACCGGGCACTCTCACGAAGTTTATACTTCACCTCGACACCGCAAGGTACAAGAGGAACATGATGAGATGAGAGAAAGGGCAGCATGTTAAAAAGAGGCAAGTCGTGTATGGGTCAAGCCGAAGACATTCTTCAAGAGGTGTGTTCACTTGAGGACCTAGGACCTGGCGAGGAAAGGGTAAAAGTGCCAACATATTTCTATATGTACTTTTCAGTTTGCATCCAACTAGACAGAAAATGCAAACAAGAAATTCCGGCTGCTGTGGAGGCGGAAGTAGAGGCTTTGATCTTCAAGAATTCTTTAGAGAGTGATGCTGTCATTTACACAGATTGGTCTGTCGTTCGACGAGTTAGATGTTCATAAGCCTTTACGGCTCAGGCTGGAGAGAGAATTGTGAAGGCAGATTCTGGTGCTTTTGCTTTGACCACACGTAGCCTAACTATTCGAAGTCATGACCATAAGTAAAGAAATAACATGGTTCGAGATGCAGACATTCACTCGGGCATGTGTCAGTTGTGATTCAATGAGTATGATCAGGAAGATAGAGAGCGGGTGGGTCCAAAGAGAGCAGGTGCTGTCTCTGAAGCAGTCTGAGCTGGCAACGATTAGTTTCATTTTTCGTGCCAAGGCAAGGAAATTAGCAGGCTGAGAAGCTTACAGGTAAGGCTTCTTTGGAAGACGGACGAGCTATGGACCAGGCTGACATTCTGAATACTCTACGAGAAGTACGTCTGTGTTGACAACCAAATGATGGCTGTGAATCTACAACCATGATCAGACTGAGAGAATCGTGAGTCAAAAGAGGTGTGACCAAACAAGAACACTACGCGGGAAGCCAAAGAAAAATTAATAAACCAACACAGAACTGGTATCTTTAGCCGCTACTCGCTGCGGGATTTACTGAGGAGGGATCCAAGCACTTATGGACTGAATGGTTCTATGTGCACTGACGATGATTTGTCGACTAACTAACTAACCAACTACATAAAACATCTCGTGTAGAAGGCACTGATTGTGGGTATGTGAAGTGTTAGGACCATCACATAATGTAGGTCTGCGTACACAGTGGGATAGATGGCCAATGGTTTACCTTCGTAGCGAACGATGCGAGCTAGCATTGAACCACTCCCCAGCATCGCTCATGCCATTACAACAGCGCGACCGCAGATGGACTATATACTGCACAAATTACAGCGCGCATACACATTATTGATATTGAATTATTAGAAATGTTAGAAAGTAATTATACGTCAAATATATGAAAGCGTCTTTGTATAATTTAGCGATGATCAATAATTACTAAAGAGACAAATAGTCAACTACTGCAGGAGGCACATTCACAAAGCCATATCAAGTTTCAGTCAGCATTCTTTGTTCCCGTTAAGATGCGAGATGATCACGAGATCGGTACGAAACCAGGAAGTTCAAAGGTGATAAAGGCAGACATCTACAGAGGGAGACAAGTTGGATGAGCAGACAGAGTGACATAGAAGGCGGGATTTATCAAGAATACGAAAGACAGATATGAATGGAAGGACAGGGTCCCTAGCACCTTCCAGCATAGGACATGATGCGCTTGACACTTCTGGATTGTTCATAAAATCTGCCCCTATGCAAAGAAACACTCTATGAATATGATGTTTTGTTTCATATATCTTATTCGATTTATCTGGCCTCTAAGAGACGAACATGTCAGGAATGCATTCAATTGATTGCCAGCATTAGAAGAGAACAGCACATGAGGTAATGATTACAGTATGTGTCGTACTAGAACCATCAGAATGTACACCTCAAACACTTGTTTGGTTGCTGTTTGTCATCGTATACTTTGCATGTGTCTCAAAGACCACATTTCCATTGCAATTAGATGCTTGTCAGCGTGTCTGATCATTGTCCGCGTGTCACATCATCCACACTAAAGTACATGTTATATGAAGATCTTCCCCCGGGATGGTTAACCCGGTCAACAAATGCCCGCAGAAGTCGGATGTGTCGGCCTAACGGCGCAAGAACGCAGCTTTGTTGTAAACAGGCACAACGCAATCACATCCGGAAAAAAACAACTCTGGATGAACGCAGAAGAAGAAGAAGAAGAAGAAGAAGAAGAAGAAGAAGAAGAAGAAGAAGAAGAAGAAGAAGAAGAAGAAGAAGAAGAAGAAGAAGAAGAAGAAGAAGAAGAAGAAGAAGAAGAAGAAGAAGAAGAAGAATATGAAGCTCTTCAAAACTCCTTTTCTCGTTGCAATTAACATCTTAGTATTTTTCAGCAATTCGTAGAATGTTGTTTATATATTTCAGTAATGGCGATGAATACGAACACTCTTTTCGTCTATTATATTCAAGGTCAAAGAGATTGTGACGCCTAAACGCACCTTCATCATCATCACGTGCATATTCGTTGTCCTCATCGGCATCGCGTCCCCACAATACTACTACTACAGAGCCGATATAAAATTCTTCCCAGAGAGAAACAAAACTCTCATTGGTATTATATTTTCGAAAGAACTAGTGGACTTTGAGACAATTACATACCCAATTAACTTTGTATTTCTTCAGTTTCTCGCATTTTTGGTCATTACTATCTGCACTGCAATACTAGTTATTGAGCTAAATATTAAAACAAAGTGGAGGAAGAATTCAGCGATTGGTGGAAATACTACACAGTTGACAAGTTCAAACAAGAAGGTGGCAAAAATGGTGGTGATGATCTCGTGTCTTTTCATGGGCAGCTTTACAATAATCATCATCAACTGTATTGCAATTAACGTCGTACCTGGATTTACTATCAATGGAAAGTACCGACATCTCATAACAGTAATAGGTGGATTTGGATTTCTCTTTGAGGCAATGAACGCTTCAATGAATATCTTTATTTACTATCACATGAGCTCGAAGTACAGGGAAATATTCAATGAAACATTTGTTCTAAACACATGTAAAATTAGACATTCAATGCTCAGCTCTGCACCAAAGACATACACATATTAGGCAAGTACATATATATGAATACTTAACTGATTAAAAGCCTAACGCTGATTTATCGCTATACTTGGGTCATCGTCTTAGTTGTGTTTTATAAGGTACTATACACCAAATCTTCATATATTGTGCGTTGTTGAATTTTCATTACAATATGTACTATGGTTATAGTCTTGAAAATGTATTGCATTCTGACTATGCCATTCAACATCAGTGTGTCAGTGGGAATGCTATTGTCAATTTTGTGAGGGGATATGGTGCGCGTGGTTGTCACCGTCCTAGATACCTAGGGGAATGATACCCGGGCTCATACAGGCAACAAACTCCGCTCAGATACAATCGAACATCATTTATTTATATTATGTTACATGAAGCTGGCGAAGAAAGGTTTTCGCAGCCAGCAACCCTCGAATTGCGTATCACAGGAGTTTACAATAAACCAATAATACATGATAAGTACAACAACTCTATCAGCTATCTAACGTATGCGTAAGACCCCTAAATACACTTCGGTTTTAAGCTATCAAGTCCCCCTTATGGTAAGCCCTGTTGCTTCTCCGATGTCCAGTCCGTGTCTGCCTTTCCACACGTGTCGCAATCCGACACGGGTGGTAACTCTCTCCGAGTTTCTCGTGGACCCCGCAATCGGCGGGCTCCATCGGTGACCACGGGGCTGTGGACACGCTGACCGGTCCTTCGAGAAGGCTCTGGATTATTCGAGCCTTCGAGTGACTCGGTTCTTTCCCTTTAGCTGGAGTTCTATCCCTTCTCCACTCTCTATTATTTTTATGTTAATACCGCCCTCATGTGAGACTGTGACAGGAGTTCCCCTCCCCCCCCCCCCCCCCTGCTTTGATGGGTTATTATATGGTAATTAGTTTTGTACTAATTCTGTCACAGGATCACATGAAGTAGGTGTTGTTAAGAAGTACTGTCGTTGCTGTGCTTCTGTTATTGTTGTTCCTGGCATAATATGGTTTCGGTTGGGAGTAGTTTAAAGAAGTCGAGTCGGTTTGTAATGACTCGTCAAGATGTTTGCCATGATTAAGAAGAGTTGTTGCTATTGTGTCGTTGACTTCGTCGTTTCCGTTATTAAGAGAATGTGTGGTTGAAGTAGAATTGTCATCGTTGTTTTTGTCTGTGTCGTTTCTGTTAGTCCGGTTAGTGTCCCCTGTTGTCTCTGCTGAGCTGTTCGTGTGGGTTATGCGAGTCATTTGTTTTGTCACTATTTTGGCGTATTGTGTCTGTTGTTGCACATTTACAGGCTCAATATTGTGTGGATCGATGGCGTCCTCAGTTCGAGGTGTTAATTTGATGGTGTCATTGAAAGATTCAACCGCCCCTGTGTTCTGCACCCCTGTGAATTCGTTTCGAATTCCGTCATCTGTTGCTTCCCTTGTGCTTTTGGCAGTTTGCGACATGCAAGTGTGTTTTTTTAATTCTGGAACTGTTGTTTGCTTTTTGGATACAGTTTTTCTGTTCCCATTCTCTGATTTCTTCTTCAGAGCAGGATCTTATGTTAGGAAGATTCCCAAGAATAATTTCCGCGCAAGGACTTTTCAGTACTGCGCATAGCACTTGTCCTGATATGAAAGGTGTCCGATTTCGGCAAGTGCTAGGGGGTATCTTTCGCTGGTGCCTGCGAATGTGCGACATGTTACGTATTTGTGTGTGTAGTCTTTGTCATTAATTAATGTTCTTTTAATTCCACAAAGAGTCGCTCCGCTATCCCGTATTAGTGTACATTGTTTGTTATTAACAAACCCTGTCGCAAATTTTAACTTGCCTGTTGATGTTAAGGCTGCGTTGGCCATTTCGTTAGACACTGGGATTGTGTGGCCGCATAACAAAGTGGTATCAAGCTGAAATTTTCTGCAGGTGTTACATGTGTTATCAGTGATGGTGTTAATTATCTCTACCGCATTACCTAACTCACTCGCACTTTCATTCTGGATGTCGCATTCGTTCTGTTGTTCAGTTTCTTCATCTGAAGAGGTATCTATTAATGCGGCATTGGCCTGCTTCATCATCTTTCGCCCTTCACAACGTCCTGAGAAATGCCCATAACTGGCGCAAAAATCAACATTTAACTGCTCTCTGATATGCGTTCCTTTTGTTCTTTTGTTTTTCCACTATCATTTGGAGATGATGTGGATAATTCGGTGATTTGTCACACATCGCGTACTGTTCGTGTGTCAGATGACAATACTGACACAGGACTGGTTTTGTGAACTTAGAGCGTTGTTTGAACCTATTTTCATTTGGTTTTGAATATTTGGTGTTTGTAACCGCTGCTGTTTCATTTTGGATCATATTTAACTGAAAAATATCGCGATTATCTGTAAAATATGCGCTCCCCTTATTTTCTATTTCTTGGATAGTTTTACAATCCATTTGTCTTAAAAATTTAGAAAAAGGGGTTGGTATTGTGCTAATGATTTTATCAATTATAATTAGCTCCTTTAGTTTATCATGGCTGTTATTAGTTTTTGCTGATGTTATCCATTTTGTACAAATATCTTGGACTGTAGACACGTAGTCTATGAACGTTTGGTTAGGTGATGGGGCTAATTTTGAGAACTGTAGTTGATAGCCTGCTGTGTCTAGTGAAAAATGTTGGAATATTCTTTGTTTCAAATAGTTGTAATCTTCCCTCATGTCTTGTGGAACTGTCTCTATCACTTTTAAGGGCTCTAATGCTAAATTTCTCATCAGAATAAATGCCCAATCGACTTTTGTAACGTTATGGTAAGTCATCAAACACTCGAAGTTCTCTAAATATGAGCTTATTGAATCTCCTGAACAAAAGGGCTTGACTAGGACTTTATATTCTTGTTGTATTTTTGTTCATCTTCTTTCCGCTTGCATTTTCTTTTCTTAAGCTTCCATTTGCATCTGCATCTTTTTCTCTTCTCTTTCCGCTTGCATCTTTTTCTCTTCTCTTTCCGTTTGCATCTTTTTCTCCTCCCTTTCTGCTGCTCTGTCTTCTCGTGCAATATTTTCTAAATGCGTCTCTTGTGCCCATTCTGAAAGTTTCTCGGCAGTATACCCTAACTTAATTCCTAATTCAATGCACTGTTCTAATGTTGACATTTTGTATTTTAGTTAGTGTTCACTTTATCGAAATTAAATCGCTTTGAAATTAGTTTTGGGTGTACAAAATTTGGTTATCCCCCTTAAAGTTTACATTAAACTTTCTACGATCACGTTCACTTGGTTATGAGATTAGCATATATATGAAAAGCAATGGAAAGAAAAATGTTACATCAATGAACATGAATGAGTATCGCTTAGGGATCTAATGAGCATGAAATGGGATACATCTTATTTTACTGGTTTCTTGACTGTAGTGTTGATTGGTTCTTCTGATTTCTCGCCACTGCTGGAGGACAGTTTACATACACACGATCTTTCGCGGAACAATCTGATGTTGGAATAAAAAAAAAAAATTAGTAATTGTCACTGTAATTGTCCAGTCATGTCAATGTCAAATTTCATGAACATAAAAAATTATTTACTTTTGTAGAGGGACTACAATAGCTCATTCACAGATGATACGATGATAGCTGCAAAGTTCTAGACTTTGTTATGTATGAAAGTTGATATATTTTAATTGGCAAAACCAAGAGCTGTCTGGAAAGTAAAGCTTGTGCTTGCCAAAACCGGCTTGGAGCCCCCAAATAGCCTGTCACCGTCCTAGATACCTAGGGGGATGAAACCCGGGCTCATACAGGCAACAAACTCCGTTCAGATACAATCGAACATCATTTATTTATATTATGTTACATGAAGCTGGCGAAGAAAGGTTTTCGCAGCCAGCAACCCTCGAATTGCGTATCACAGGAGTTTACAATAAACCAATAATAAATGATAAGTACAACAACTCTATCAGCTATCTAACGTATGCGTAAGATCCCTAAATAAACTTGGGTTTTAAGCTATCAAGTCCCCTTTAAGGTAAGCCCTGTTGCTTCTCCGATGTCCAGTCCGTGTCTGCCTTTCCACACGTGTCGCAATCCGACACGGGTGGTAACTCTCTCCGAGTTTCTCGTGGACCCCGCAATCGGCGGGCTCCATCGGTGTCCACGGGGCTGTGGACACGCTGACCGGTCCTTCGAGAAGGCTCTGGATTATTCGAGCCTTCGAGTGACTCGGTTCTTTCCCTTTAGCTGGAGTTCTATCCCTTCTCCACTCTCTATTATCTTTATGTTAATACCGCCCTCATGTGAGACTGTGACAATGGTGTGTGTGTGTGTGTGTGTATATATATATATATATATATATATATATATATATATATATATATATATATATATATATATATATATATATATATATATATATACTGTTCCAAAGAAAAAAAACAACGCATAGTTATCCCAGGGAGCATTTTCATGAGCTTGTAAGTACAATTCGTTGCTAGTGTGTATAAAAACCAGCCTCAAATGTTCTTTACAGTGTCAAATACACGTTTTGACATGAATTGCGTTCGTTTTTTTAATCGTTACAACCCAGTGGTCAATAATGTTTATGACCCCCTTTTTTATCATATTGCATGATGCGAGCACGTGAAAGCAACACAAGTTGGTGTGAACACTATTCACTGACTATGCAACTGAAACCCTACAAAGGTATAACGCTACACAAAACAATTCAGTTCATTCTGAAGCAGACATTTATGGCGTCTCTATCGATACATTTAAGGAACATTGCTATTGGCCTACTACATGCAGGCAAAAGTTAAAGTCAGGTTGTCAGTCGACTTTGGCACCTGTTCGAAGCCTGTGGCTCAGTTCAAGACCGGCATCGCAGTGGACGACTGGCAAGTAGCGGCTGATAGATAATTATGTCGTGTCGATATACTGCTGATGGGCTCCGTGGTTTTATATGACGTTTGTTAATGGAGTCATCGATAATGTACTACGGTGTAAATAGAGTCACACATAGCTGAAATCGTCGAGACGTACTGATAGTGACGTTCGGAGCTGATATGATTCATTTTGACTATATATGTGAATTCTTTCTCTTGTGCTAAACTCCGTTAACGTTATATTGAATATTAAATATTATATTTGAGTACCGCGACTCTCTGATGTTACCATCTCAGTACTACACGTGGTTATATACAAGTGTTACTCTTCACTTCGGAACAAACTCAAACTATGCACAAGTAGAATGCAAAGCTTTGCAACTAAACTCGAATAGGCTAATCACATAATACATTTCATTTACACAATCGCAATTAACCATCGTTACGAGTTAACGAACAACTCAACGCCATAACTCCTAACACTCTAGTAGAGGCGCAGTTTTTGGCCATGCTACTTGAAACAAAGAGCCAGGTCCACACTTGACCGTGGCTCAAGCCCAACTGATTGAAGGTGACGCTTAGTCCTTTCACAAAGCACCCGGAGCGCTTTTCACGCTCTTGTGACCAACGCTCGTGGCGGGTCATTTTGCACGATATCTTCCTACCGATCGCACTTGTTCTGAAAGATAACATGATATATAATCCTATAAACCTGGTCATAGCATATATGCCTGTGTCCCAATGAAAAACAATTAGGCGCAGACCAAATGTTTTTTTCCTATTTTATCTTTTCTTAGGTCTAACATCATATTCTCTTCTTCTTCTTCTTCTTCTTCTTCTTCTTCTTCTTCTTCTTCTTCTTCTTCTTCTTCTTCTTCTTCTTCTTCTTCTTCTTCTTCTTCTTCTTCTTCTTCTTCTTCTTCTTCTTCTTCTTCTTCTTCTTCTTCTTCTTCTGCTTCTGCTTCTCCTCTTCCTCCTCCTTCTCCTCCTCCTCTTCTTCTTCTTCTTCTTTGAGTTCACCCGGAGTGTTTTTTTTTTCTAGATGCGATTTCTGTGTGTCCGGTTAGGCACCTTTGGATCAAAACACTTAGGCGAACACATCCGACCTTAGCGTGCAATGGTTAGCATTCCTGGGAGACTTTCACTTTTGTGGTACCGTCCACATCCCAGCTTGTCAAGTTGGAACGGTCGAAGACTTCACGGTCATCCCTCAACGGATTGATTGATTGATTGATTGATTTAGGAATCGACATCACAGCATTCGGGGCATTTCCATAAGCGCTCCGTCCCCATCCTCAGCAGCCAGCGAAGAGTTCCAACACCAATAGTACCAGTAGCAATCTGATTATATGTCCGTCTCGCCTTTACTCTGAGCGTTGAGCGTCGGCCAGATCCCCTCGTCACTCCTCGCTGTCTCATTCTTGCCAGACCATGGTAATCCATTTGCTCCTCCGAGGTGTACACGTGCTCCCACAAGGCCGCAACCACGTCTGCCTTGTCATGTATCAATACTCCACCAAGTTCTGCAGAGCCAGCCAATCTGTCCGCCTGTTCATTTCCCAGCACACCGGCATGCCCCGGAGAAAAGATCCAGGCGATGCTTGTCACCCGTGACCTCCGAAGTGAAGCAAGCCACTCCGCACGAAGCCTGCCCGTCCTCACCCTCGTCAGCATGCTTTCTGAGTCAGTTACAATCACGATGTGTGTGTGTTCGTATTCTCCATCCAGCGGAGAGCCGCAGTGACTGCCTCCACCTCCATTCTTAAGCTGGATGTTGTGGTATCATATGCCAGGCTCTCTTGCACCAAACGTCGACCTTTAGCTTTGGCTATGAACCCCCAGCCACTTCTCTCACCTCTTGACACCGAACCATCTGTGTAGATAATCACATCACCCGAGTGAGCATTGTCCTGAATTAGTTGCTGGATTTCCACTTCCGTGGCCCCTGCTGGCCACTCCCTGCACTCCCGGCTTAATGTGATTATAACTCTGCACAAGTCTGACTGCTCCGCTGGCACTCTGACCCACTCCTCTCCTCGCCTAATGTTCTCCAAGAGGCACACCTGTCTGATCGTATCCTCCGCCTGAGCCATCCATGATTTCCCTCTTATCAGTCGCTGACCCTTAACTGCGTCCAGCGCCTCATGCAGTGGGTGGTCTGTGTCTGCAGCTACTCTGAGGTATGCCTTCGCCTGCATCACCTTGAGCCTACCAGCAACAGTCGGCAGACCAAGGATGTAACGCATACACACTACTGGGGTGTCTCTGGTGCATCCCAGAATGACCCGCATAGCTTCGTTCTGTATGCGCTCTAACTTCACCAGCTGACTCTCTGAGACAGTGAGCAGTCCTAATCCATAATCAATTACTGAGAGGATCAAGTGCTGGTATAGTGTGAAAAGCATTCTCTGCTCTGTGTCCATTGCAGCCATAGTTTTAAGTGCACTGAGTCCCTTTTGAGATCTTGTCACAACCGTCTCCACATGGTCCTTGAAGGATAGGCTCCTGTCAAATGTGATCCCCAGATACTTCAGTTTGTTCTCTCTGCTGACATTTCTACCATCTATCGCGAGGCTTGGGACATCAGCTCTCACAATCCTGTTGTCCAGAGAGCACCACAAAACAGCCGCCTTTTCCGGGTGGATGACAGCACTCATTTCTGTGCACCAGTCAATCACTTTATCTACTGTCGCCTGTAACTCCTGGGCTGTTTGCTCCCTATCTCTCCCCTGCCTATATGCAAGAATATCATCTGCAAATGTTAGTATTCTTCCAACCCCTGGTGCTTCTAGGTTTGCAATCTTGCTCGTATACACGTTAAAGAGCACCGGTGAGACTGCAGATCCCTGTGGCAGTCCCGGGGTTAAAATATGTGGCTCTGAGGTCCATGCACCCAGACGGAGAGCAACCCGACGAGAATGCAGGACGGCTGCTATCCAGTTCACCAACCAGGGATTGACCCCCTTCTCCATCAGTGCGGTCATCAAAATATCATATCGAACTCTATTGTACGCATCCTCGAGATCAAGCGCTGCCGCCATCGTTTCCTGTCTACTCTGGAACCCCTCATAAACGTCAAAGGCAAAAGTGGCTGCATTTGACCAGGTATCTTTTCCTGGCCTGTAGCTCCCCATGCCTCTTGGAAGAAGCTTCCCCCTTTCCAAAAACTCTTGCAGCTTGACAGCGACTATCTTCTCTAGAACCTTCCCAAATGTATTTTGAAGAGTGATGATCCTAAAGCCGCTAAGCTTTGAATGATCCTTGAATAGTTTTGGGAGAGGGATGAGATAGCTGTGCACCCAATCCTGCAGTACGGATGCTGTCCTAATGCACTGGTTAAAGAAGTCGGTCATCTCCTCAAGGTCTGCATCGCTCAAACCCTTCATACCTGACTCCATCGGGCCCTGGTGCCGTGTCTTTTGCCTTTTTCAAAATGTGTTTAACATCTTCCACCCGTATGATGTCTTCATTCTGCATATTCTTCGTGGTGCCAGATAACTCCTCTCTAACTGCATCCCTGGTGTCCGCATCATTATCATTGGTCTACTCTAAAAATCTCTGGAGAAACGCCTCCCCTTTCTTTTTGTCTGTTGTCACGCGCACACCATCATCTCTATACATTGTTCCCACTGTCATAGGCCGATCTTTTCTCTGCATTTGCCTGTGCAGTTTCCAGAATTTTCGCAGTGTTTTATCACCTCCAATCTCCTTCATGACACATTCCCATTTTGTCTTTTTGGCCTCTGCATCACAGCGCTTGAAAACCTCCACCTTGTCTTTCTTGACATTTTCCGCTGTGTCCACTTCCTCTCGTAAGCTTCGAGGTGTCTGTCGCACTTTCTTTAGCTGCTTCACTGCAGCTCTCTTTGCTTTCCAAGCATGGTCTACTTCTGGGGTCCACCATGGTGGGCTGCTAAAAAGGAGTTTTAACAGTCCTGTTGCATGCCCCTTGTCTGAGGCGTTCAAGAAGGCAATCGGTCCACTCATACCGGAAGGTCTTTCGCGCTCTCCCAGCTTTAATTTTCCTGTGTTTAGAGATCAGAACTGAGCGTGGCATGTGATCACTCCCATGGTCATTCAAAACAGTCCACTTTACATCAAGGACTGATGACTGGGAGACAAGTGCCAAGTCAATAGCTGTGTCTGCATCGCCAGGCCTCATTGCCATTCTAGTCGGTCTGCCATCATGTATGCAGACCACATCAGAGTCCACCAAGGCATCCGCAAGGGCAATTCCCTGTAGGTTTTATCCACTATTGTCCCAATCTCTGTTCCTTGCATTGAAGTCTCCACATATGATTAGCCTATCACCTGGTAATTCCTCCAGTTCCTTAATCCAGTCCCAGTGTTCCTTTCTGACAAAACAGTCCACTGTGGCATATGCATTTATGATGTTCCAACTTAAGCCACCAATCTCCATTTGTATACTCTGGATCTCTCTTGCACTGTGAATCCACAGGCACAAGTGCAGAGCCGACACATAGCACCCGTGTGCTGGGCTCACCGAGTGAAATCGTCACGTCCTGCTCATGGCTGCTTTAGTTCTTCACTTCAATATATTGGGCATTTTGTTTGCTACGGACCGTTCCCGCACAAACGAGGCCGGTCTGCAGACGGTATCCACTAAGCGAGTTTTGATTCGGGCATGTGCTTGTCGTTGTGCCCGTCAGAGTTGTTCCGGGCACTATGGATATTCGGAAAACTAATTAGTCAGAGCTGTTCCGGCAAGAGCATCCGGAGAACTAGGTAGTCAGGACTGTTCCTAACACGAAAGACATTTCACTCGGACGTTTATGTGTGATTTTGTGCTGATTTATTTGCGCCCGTAGGCCAGCACATCCGACTTCACCGAGCATTTTTACGGGTTTGCCTTCCCGGGATTTCGAGAGACGTTAGACTTTTACTTCTGTGGTGTCACCCACATCTCAGCTGGTTAAGGTTAGAGCGGTCACCATCAATCCCTGAAGGGAAGACAAGGGCAGACCATGGGCATTCGCCGCTATCCCAGGAGGCTTCCATAAATGCAGAGCCTGCACATATCGCTCTGAAACTGGGCTCACTCACGGCTTGCCACATCCTGCTCACGGCTGCATTAATTCCTCACTTCCGTATATTGGGCTTTTCGCTTGCCACTGGTCGCTCAATCACAGACCAGGGACAGTCAGTCTGCGGGCGGCATCCACTAGGTAAGCTTTCGCTTCGGACATCGGACCACGCAATGGATTCGCTAGCCAAGTGTGCCATTTCGTGTTATTGAGACGTTATTCCCCCTTTGACTACACTCTCAGTGAATATAGATGCAGACATTTTTCGTAACCATTTCGTGCGACTTCTTCTACCTTTTGTTCTCGCTCAAGGGGTAGGCTACATGTGCTGACGGCTCAGCACCTTTCCTCCGTGCACCAGTGAGCGAGAAACGGCCAGGCCCTTTCGTTTGTGGATCCCTCATATTCCCCAGATGAGAGCCTTCGAACAAGTATCTGTTCTGAACATGTAGCGTGCTCAGCATCTCACCTCCGTTTTGCAGTAGATGTGAACCGGCCTGGCTCTCACATCCGCGGGTTTATGGCTTAGAGGCGTTCAGCCATATCCCTCTGATGGGAGCCTTAGAGTATGTGTCTGGACCATGAAATAGCGGCACCGTGCGCCTGATTTAGACTTTGACTGCTATCCTCAGTCTACCTGCAGAGCAGCAGGTTGTGTCTCGCTTAGTCTGGTCCCTATCCCAAGGCCTGTCCGACACACCTGAGATCCAACAACGAGCTTTTTAACTGCAACAACTTTAATATACGATATTGGAGCTGGAATTACCGCGGCTGCTGGCACCAGACTTGCCCTCCAATAGATCCTCGTTAAAGGGTTTAAAGTGTACTCATTTACGGGGCCTCGATAGAGTCCCGTATTGTTATTTTTCGTCACTACCTCCCTGTGCCGGGAGTGGGTAAGTTGCGCGCCTCCTGCTTTCCTTGGATGTGGTAGCTGTTTCTCATGCTCCCGATCCGGAATTATTCTAACCTAAGTAATTAATCTTTATTCAATTATATATCAAGATTATAATATGTAACTAATCTTGGCTGTCTGTTATCTTGAACATCTGAAAAACACAAGAATCTATAACTATCTTCCTTTACATATACATTATCTTAACCTTAGATCAAACCTATAATAAGTAAGTTTCAGTGTATATCAATATGAAACAAATTCTCAGTATGAAAGTTTTTAGAACCACACGTTAGTTCCATATTTATGCTATACTGTTATTCCACAGTCTAGCAAGTTGTCGATTAGTAGCTTCAAAGGTGCCATAATGATTTAACCAACACTTAACTTAATCTGCCAACATTCAACATCAATTGCCAAAATCACTCGTCCCAGGTCTGTAAGGATTTTCTTGGTCAACCATGGCAGATCTTCCCTATAGTCCAAGTCTGATCAATTTACGTATGATACTGCAAGCCAGCGTAAATGGCAGACAGTCTGGTATGCGTTGCCATTCCTATTCAACTATGTCGCTGTTGACCTAGCTCATAATCAACGAATATATATGCAGTGAGTAAAGTTCAAGATAATTTCATCGTAATCACCACTCCTGTCCGACATGAGCAAAACTATTATACTCAAAAATGTGGTAGCTTTCATTATGTTTTCATCACTAACCACTATGCTATTCTTCTTCTTTTTATATTTTATAACTATTATTTATCTAACAATATCTGTATTACAATTCATTATCTATAAACAATCAATAAATGAAATAACGAAATAAATAATATTATCTTATCTATCTAAGGAACTACATTCTGTTAAAGTAATCAATTACAAAGCTTTCAATGACTTCTATTAATGCATTCAAATATAGTCAATCGAGAATTAAACACAAAATGATAATGATAATTAACATTTATATATTTATTATTAATCTTTATAATTTAATCAGAAATATTTAATTCATCAATCAATCAATCAAATAATTATATTAGTAACTAATACATCGATTGAAAATATTGTTCAAACATAAATCAACCATGCAAACATTCAAATGCAAACATTAATATCTATGTATACTATTTGATAAAACTATCATGTAATTGAGACTAGTTTATGAATCTACCCCCACCAATCGATAGCTTCATCTCAATATCCACTTCTATCCATGGATGTAATGTCTGTCTCATGCATAAGACTATGTTAAACAATTCCTCTGCTGGTACTAGTAAGGTGGTACTTCTATATAATTATAAACCTTAGTACCTGTAGCGTCATCATTACCTCTCTAACTGTCCAATTCATGCTCCATGTATACAACATTAGCGTATTAGTCCAAAAGGAGAGTTCTCTCAAACCTCAAATTAGTCCAACAGTATTCACTGCAAGTAATCTTTTCTCCTCAACGGATGATTCTACCACTCTTTGTTTGTCTTGAGTCGGTCATTCCTTTCTTTTTTGTCCCTTTCCTATAAATACTCTTGTCTCCTCAATGGATAAGTCTAGCACTCTATATCCCTCTTTATACAGCAGAGGTTAATGTATAGTGCAACAATCAGTTACATAAGAGATAATAATTTAACATGTGTATTGAAAAGTATAATGGTTCATCGGCTGTAGGGAGAATATCCGTCTTTCCATCAAACCACACTACTCAGTTCCTTTGTATAGCCTTGCTACTTGTAGCTGACATTATACTTAATAAGAAAACTCTAATATTGTAATCAATTAACATTATAACATGCAAGTAATTATGATAATTGAACTAGAACTTTGCATTCATCAAACTAAGTTGAAAAGAAATATTCAATGGAATAATGTAAATCAATAACTTTGAAATCATGCTTCGCTGAAGCATAACATGAAACTTGATCTGACATACTGATCAATCAATATTGTCCTCACATATCTAAAAGCGCACCCGTCGATACACAGAATCACAAGAAAAAAACAACTATATATCGGCAGGATACCTCAATAATGCTTAACAAAGAATCATACGAGAATTCAATCCGAGCCAACTGTTCCCTCAATCGCAATGGTAGTGATGTATTATGGAGCCGATGTTATTTGCACAACACTGACACGGCAACGTTAATACTTTACTGACTCAAACTGAAACTCTCAAACGTTTTAGGTGTTAACTCAATATATGTTAGTTCCATTTTAACCCCCCCCCCCCAAAAAAAAAAAAATGAATACTTAGTTCTATATATTAACATTATCAACGAATATCAAATAATATCAAAACTTCACTATCCCGGATCGTAACTATCCAGCTCACGTACTGACTATCATTTATGAGTTCCCAAAACATTCCACATAATCTAATAATATTTATTTATTAATTTAAAAAATAACTAAAGTTAATTATAACTATAACATATAAATTCATTAAATCAAAGAATAGCCAGGAATAATGTGTGATGGTTATAATATAAAATAATATACGCTATGCATATGACATGGTATTGATGGCGGATAATGCAAAAGATCAACAACGACTGTTGGGCATTGTAGTAACAGAAAGTGCAAAGAAAGGACTCTTCTTGAATATCAAGAAAACAGTAACAATTGTGATATCAAAGAAACAAGTAACACCCACATGTGAAATAGAGATAGAATGGAAAATTCTTCACCACGTGGATACTTTTAAATACCTAGGGACATTTATAACATCAGATGGAAGATGAACAACAGAGTTTAGGAGCAGAATAGGACAAGCAAAGGCTGCATTTCAGAAAATGAAGAATATCTTATGCAATAAGTTAACATCATTGAATGTAAGAAAGAGCAAGCTAAGGTGCTATATAGAATATGTTTTGCTGTATGGATGTGAATCTTGGACTGTAAATGAACAAATTAGGAAGAGATTGGAAGCAACAGAGATGTGGTTCCTGAAACGAAAGTTGCGAATTAAATGGACTGCCAAAGTAACTAATAACAATGCCTGAAAGAGACTAATGAAACTAGAACATTATATAAAACAATAAGTAAGAAGCAAACAATTTATGTTTGGTCATGTGATGAGAAGAGAGGCATTGGAGAACATCGTAACGACTGGAAAGATCGAGGGGAAGATAGGTACGGGCAGGCAAAGAGAAATGATGCTGGATGGATTGCAACGGTGGTGTGGAGGCTCTAGCTGCCCAGCTGAATGTTGGGTTAGTTTCTGGGAAAAGTAATGTTATTAACCGTCATTACATGGTTGAATTCATTTTGCTAACAGTATCCTCATGTTGGTGCAGTCAACCAGCTGCACAGTGTCATAAATTGAGACATGGCTCCACATATTACAAGTTGCCAGTACATTGTGGCAGACGTGGACCAGAGGTGTCCCCTTATGTATGTGCCTGTATGTAACATGACACAAAAGGCGATTGCGGAGTGTAAAGATACGCCTTATCAATACCATAATTTATCTCTCATTACACAAGAAAGGAATGCGGAGTTAAAGAATACTGTATATGAGGCGTCCAGGCAATCACCTAAAGTGAAAAGGGGAGAAGAGAAGACAAAAAGCACGTTCGGGACGAACACATACGGACATTGCAAACAAACCTCAGGCGCAAGCACAGTTATAGCACACCGGGAAGACTTCTGGCGAGACAGTACAATCTCATTTCGCCCGACTTCAGTAAAGCTTCTAGTGGTGGAGTTCTTTGATATAAACTCATGTAATACCAATGTCATGGATAAGATCGAAAGTCTGATATCAAAGGAGAATCTTGATAGTGTCGAACAGCTCTCTGTCATAGATCGTTTCTGATGTCTAGGTGTATGTACCACTTTGTACAATTTTACCACTCGGTGCACGTACCACTTTGACAGCCTGCTTCACACGCACAATGTGGAATTGTTGTCTACCAATGAGCAAACTACGTTTTGGATGCATTCGACACAAACGTGGCTTTTATTCATGGTACTGACTATCCATATACAAAACATATTGTGTTCGCCAGCTGCACTCATTCAAGCGTTCGCACAGAGTAGCGTTCTAAGCCGTTTCATTAATGGCCATACGTGTTGTGGAATGAAACCTACTTTCATGCCTTCTCACGGTCCCCACAGCACTGCTGATCTTATGTGGCCTGAGTGTGTATATATGGCGCGTACGCTGTCCTCTGTTGTCTTGATGCTCTGACTTTTAATTTATCTTAGTGGTGACCTATTAAAAGATTACGTCAACTTGCTTTTGTGAGTGTTGATCAAACGTGGTTTCTGTCTGGTGTTCCGTGCCCGAATGATAGGCAACGTTACCGGATTACTACAAGGGTCGTTTATTTGAAACCAGTCACAATGGCTTTATTACAAAAGCATGAAAGAAACATTAACAGGTATGGTAGAATTAAACAAAGCATTCATTTTGAATGAACTATGCACCATGGGTTGGTCAGAAGAAGTCGCTATTGCTTATGTTGGCGGCGAAAGCCATCCGCAAAAAAAAAAAGGATTGTTCTTACTCACTGAACCAAGTGTTTACCGCGTTCATTACGTCTGTATCTGTGTGAAATCGTTGACAAATCAGGTCTATAGGCTGGATGTTGCAGAATGTCCCACTTCTTACAAGCTAATGCTTCTGCACAATCTTTGCAACATGCGGACGAGCATTATCGTGCAAGAAAATCAAACCGCGGGTCGTTTGTTCTTGATGGCTTTTTGCAGCTTGTCTAGTATTTCCAAGTAGTGGGTAGAGTTGATGTTGACACCAGGTTCTTTAAAGTCGGCCAACAATAGCCATTCATTCAGCTCAGCATAACCTTACAAGCTGAAACCTGTAACTTGATTTTTGTTTTTTAGGGTGGGGGGGGGCTTTTGGTGATCCATCATGCTTCCATTGCATGCCGTCTCTTTTGCTGCTCGGCTCAAAGTGGTCACACCATGATTCATTGCCTACCACTATGCGGAAGAGAAATGCATCACCCTCCACTCTGTAATTGTCGCAAAAAGTGTCGTACCTGGGGTGAGGGGAATCAAAACCCACATTCTTTTAACTCCACATCATTATCTTGAGGATCTCTTGGATCTCTCTCCACAAAACCCCATCAGTCTTTGGATCTCTCTCTCTCTCTCTCTCTCTCTCTCTCTCTCTCTCTCTCTCTCTCTCCCTCTCTCTCTTCTTCTTCTTCTTCTTCTTCTTCTTCTTCTTCTTCTTCTTCTTCTTCTACTTCTTCTTCTTCTTCTTCTTACCACTGGACCATGCCCCCTCTAATTCTTTTCTAAAGCATACTACACAACTATAGCTTCTAACAAAATGACAAATTAATTTAATAAAGTAAAGTGTCAGGTATGTGCAAAGTGTGTGTGTAGAATGTCGTATAATCTAGAGTGTATGCAGAATCAGACCGAACAGCTCAAGATCAAAGTCTGCTTTCATCACAGTATCGGCCACACAACATCACCATAGATCAAGTACAGAAGGACCTCACCAAATGATGCGTCTTTCCAGCCAGGTGTCGACTTCCTCTAGTGGCTCTTAGATAGTCCGGATGCCTGGTCACCAAAGGTGGATGTAGTCCAATACTGATCATGAATCCGACACACACAGTGTAACTAATATGTCACTAAAAGTTATGTGATCTGATAACCCTTGTACAGTAAAATAAATGTTTACTGTCACTTTGAAACAAAATGTTAATTGTTAATTTCTCACAGGAATTCACCATTTGGAAAAACACAATGTTAATTGTTAATTTCTCTATATAAATTCTGTTGTCCCTGTTACTGGTGGTATTGTAAGTATCTTCACTCTAATATGATGAGAACTGCCACGGAGGAATCACTCTTAGATGGTCGTCGGTTCCTGCTCAGCAGAGGCCAGGTTCTTGCAGGCCATCTGGGTTATGGGCCCAGTGCAAAGGCCGCTGAGTAAAAACTGCCTTCAATGATCGAGCCATAATCTTCTTCTATGACTTGTCTGCTAGCATTTTTGGAAAACATAGTGGAACCTGTTGAAGAGAAATCACCCGGTGAGAGCAACCCGATTCCGACCTACATTAGGTGAGTGTAGGCCGACGGCTGCACTCAGATATTTAACAGAGAACTAAACTCTGTCATAAGGCAGAGGAGCTCATCACATCGGTCTGAGTCATGGTAAGACAAGGAAAGACTAAAGGAAAAGCGCAGAAACCCAGTAGATACCCTACTGTAAGATCCTACCATTTGACATTTACTTTATCCCCCTCGAATGTCATCCCTCCACCTTGTTCTTAACTCACCTGAGGTCATTGCACATCTCATACTAGCTAGTTTAAGCAACGCAATAGCCTACTGCTGCCGACGCTCCTATAATAAGTTCTCACAACGCACATTACTACGCTCGACTCCTAAGAATCATCTAATGTGGGTCTATTTAATTAAATACCATATATTTATTCCCGTCTGAAATCGAGGCCACTAAATCACTCAATGGACAAATGTCCGCAGATGTAAATCAACATAAGACACCGTGGTCTCTTTCCATAATCAGAACAGGAACATCCAACACGCCCTTGTTGCCTCACAACATTTGGTCGACTCCCGGCAAAGGTGTTTGTCCAGAGTGTTTTAAAACTGTGTCTGAATGACGTCACAAATGTGACTAGACACTAGGCGTCGAGAAACTATTTTTTTTCTCTTCTTTTCCGACTCGATGTAAACAACCGGCCGGCTAGTCCCGCTTTGATCTGGGGATTCCCGTACTCCAAAAAGTCTTGCCGGCCTGTGATCTGGAGAAATCTTTCCCCCACAACAAAAGATCTTGCCGACTCTCATCAGGACAGTCTGTGCCTAACATCAAAGAATGGCGGCTGTCTGTAGACGAATGGCGCGACAGTCTTTCATCGATCGACAACTCCAAGAATTCCTCGACAGTAACGCAGCATGTGGTTCAACACCATCCCATGCGTTCCTCTTTTTGGTGGTCGTCAACATCCGTGGTGCCCATTTGATTCACATACAGTAACATAATATGCGCCTCGTTGTGCAACAGACGGCATATTACAGACACTAGCACGTCTCCCTGAATCTCAATGTTCTCCATTGAGGTGAAGTGGAGATCAGCCAAGCGACCCTTTAGTCTTAAAACATACTGGCATGGTCTGAACTGTTATCAGTGGCAGCTCTTGCAGGTGTGTTGAATCTGTATGTAACAGCCGTCATATCGGGTATATCAGGAGTAACGTTCTAGATCAATGACATAGAGTAATTTATGACGGATGCCTCATTGAGTGGACGCTGAGAAAGTTATCTCTGAACAGTAGTGAACGCCACCATTTCCATTATAATTATTATATGCTCTTTTTTTGCTCTGAGATGATCTCCATCAGGCATATCTCCCCTCGTTTCACCGACCAAGGTATAATCTATGAAATCATTCTCGCAAGTGACATATCTATAACACGACCATTCCCTCGTGGCGTTATATTGTTGTATGTTGACATTGAAATACCCGAAAAATGGGAAGGACAAGGCATCACACAAAGTCAAATGCCAGCGAGGTAGTATGTTTCGCATCAATATCACACGAGACAGTATGGTTTGTGCCGATATCACATGAGGTAGTATGTGTTGTTAAAATATCACACGAGGTAGTATGTGTTGTTAAAATATCACACGAGGTAGTATGTGTTGTTAAAATATCACACGAGGTAGTATGTGTTGTTAAAATATCAAGCGAGGTAGTATGTGTTGTTAATATATCACACGAGGTAGTATGTGTTGTTAAAATATCAAGCGAGGTAGTATGTGTTGTTAAAATATCACACGAGGTAGTATGTGTTGTTAAAATATCACACGAGGTAGTATGTGTCGTTAAAATATCAAACGAGGTAGTATTTGTTGTTAAAATATCAAGCGAGGTAGTATGTGCTGTTAAAATATCACACGAGGTAGTATGTGTTGTTAAAATAAAACACGAGGTAGTATGTGTTGTTAAAATATCACACGAGGTAGTATGTGTTGTTTAAATATCACACGAGGTAGTATGTGTTGTTAAAATATCACACGAGGTAGTATGTGTTGTTAAAATATCACACGAGGTATTATATGTTATAAACATATTGCACGAAAGTAGTATGAGTTGTGCCAATTTTCCACGAGGCTGTATGTGTTGTGCCGATATACCACAAGGTATTAAGTGATGTACCCATATCTTAAGGGGTAGTATGTGTTGTAGCAATACCTCAAGAGGTGTTATTTGTTGTACCGATATTTCACGAGGTAGTATGTGTTGCTCCCATGTCTCACGAGGTAATATGTGTCATACCCATATCACACGTGTTAGTATGTGTTGTACCCATATCGCAAGAGGGAGTATGTTCTGTACCATTATCTCACGAGGTAGTATGTGTTGTACTGATATCGCTCGAGAGTATCTGTTGTACCTATATCTCACGAAGTAGTATGTGCTGTACCCATATCACAAGAAGGAGTATGTGATGTACCCATATCTAATGAGGTAGTACGTGTTGTACCCATATTGTATGATGCACTATGTGTAGTGCCTATATCCCCATGCTGTTGTGGCAATATCTCACCAGATAGTATGTACTGTATTCATATCTCACGAGGTAGCATGCATTGAACCGATATCACACTAGGTAGTGTGGGCTAAACCCATGAAACAATAAGCGAAAAGGATTCAGGAATAAGTTAAGTGGAAGGCACTACATTCAACTTCTCATCCAACCCACAGTGATATGAAATGAATAGAGCATACCGCTGACTGCCCTTGGGCGACAACGTAAAAAGAATAACAAAATGAAAAAGAAAACCGATCCCTCCCCAAGCTTCAGGAAAAGAACAGATTTAAGAAGATGAGAGAACGCAGGATCTTGTTTTACAGGTGGCTATGTATTACTTGGTATGTACTGCAGAGAGACATGGATGACTGAAGAAATTTTACAACTAATGGAAACAAGAAGACAGAACAAAAATAATCCTGCCAAATATGAAGAAATTCACAGAAAAGTGAGAACCTTATGTAAGGAGGCAAAAGAAACATGGCTTGAGAAAAATTGCAGATAAATTGAAAAACAACACAACAGTAACAATGCGAAACTAATGCACAAAAGAATTCAGGAGCTTACTAATCAAAGAACACGTACATCAGCAGGCTGCCTAAAGACAAAAGATGGAAGAGTCATAATAGAAAAAGATCAGATCTTACATGAATGGTGTGAAAAACCTTTATGACGATAACAGAGACGAACAGTATGATGTCCAAAATAATAATGAAGGACCAGCAATTTTAAAGATGGAGGTTCAGAATGCGCTTAACCATATGAAATCTGGCAAGACCCCTGGTTCAGACAGCGTCACAACAGAAATGATTAATGCTTTAGAAGAATATGGAATAGATAAAGTTACCAGTCTGCTTAATACAATATATGATACTGGAAATATACCTCAGGAGTTATGTAATTCTGTATTTATTGCAATCCCAAAGAAATCAGGAGCCTTGGAATGTGATCAACATCGAACAATTAGTATAATGAGTCACATCACGAAGATTTTGCTAAGAATTATCATGCAAAGAGTTAGGAGGAAAATACAACCTGAAATAGGAGAAGAACAATGTGGGTTTGTGGAAGGCAAGGGTACAGTAAATGCTGTGTATATACTGAGAAACATAATCGAACGTTCTATAGAAGTAAACAAAGATCTACACCTTTGCTTTATTGACTACACAAAGGCTTTTGATAAAGTGAGACATGTCAACATGATAAGGATGCTTGAAGATCTACAAATTGATGGAAAAGATCTTAGACTTGTAAAAAACATATATTGGAAACAACAAGCTGCCATAAGAGTTGATAATGAAGTAAGCCAATATCAGCCTATTAAAAGGGGTGTGAGACAGGGATGTGTAATGTCTCCAGATCTGTTTTCCCTGTACAGTGAAAGTATTTTCAGAAATATTGAAGATATGTAAGGAATCAACATTGGGGGACGATGCATCAATAACATTAGATATGCAGATGATACAGTCTTGATTGCAGACAATGAACAGGACCTGCAAAATTTAGTAGATGCGATTGTTACACACAGTGAACAACTAGGGTTAGAATTAAATTGTAAAAAGACACAGATTATGGTCGTCACTAGGAAGGACGAAATACCACAATGTAATATACAAGTAAATGGGAATATTCTTCAACAAGTGAGCAGGTACAATTATCTCGGAACAGTAATAACATCTGATGGGAGATGCCTTGAAGAGATTAGAACAAGAATCGCCATGGCAAAAGTAGCCTTTAGCAAGATGAAAAACATATTGACCAATAAAAAGATGTCAATTGAAACGAGAAAAAGAGTGTTGAGATGCTACATTGAACCTGTACTTTTATATGGATGTGAAGCGTGGACAATGAGCAGTCAGGCTGAAAAACATCTGATGGCTGTAGAGATGTGGTTTCTGAGGAAAATGCAAAGAATACCATGGACAGCCAGAAAGACCAATGAACAAGTCCTTCAAGAAACAAATGAAGATCGTAAATTGATTAGAGAAATTGGACGTAGACAGTCAAAATTATTTGGGCATGTTATGAGAAGAAATGGATTGGAGAATTTGGTGACAACTGGTAAGATCGAGGGGAACAGACCAAGGGGAAGACCTAGAAGCAAGCACCTGGATGGCTTGGCCTTGTGGCATGGTCGAGACAGAAACACGGAGCTGATCCACGACTCTGATGATCGAGTGAGATGGCAGAACATGACCGCCCACGCTTACCGGCATGGCACATGATGGATGGATGGACTGCAGAGAGGAGAGTGTAGAATATGGTGAATCAATGAGTGTCAGCAATAAACTAAGAACATCAAGAACAATGAAAATGGAACTTTTATTTGCAAAGCCTCACAGTCACGGGATGAATCGTCCAGCATCAAATCACAAAATACAACCACATAGACAACCATAGTTCACACTGGAGATGAACAGTGGGTTGGTATCCACGCCTAAAACAGACCTCAGCAACTAGGCCATTCCATAGAATGCACTAAGTGTTAGAGCCAGACATCACATTCCCAACCTGACTGGGACACATGACATAACTATAACATAAATAATCGAAACATACACCTAAGCAGAAACATGGGTTTTACAGTTCAGGGACAAAATAATCTGCACCGAGACACAGAGTATAGCGCCACGGACCAATGCCATTCACAGCGGGGACCAATGGTGAGTTGGGCCTCACACATTACTAGATCCCTGTGAGTCAGTCAAGTCCACAGAGTGCACTATGAATCACAAACCAATGTCGCATCCCTGAACTAGCCGAGACATACAACAAAAGAACTACAACATTAATCACAGAAACATGAACAAAAGTATTGGAGTAAGTTTTGAGATCAACTAAAGCCCAGAACGTCTCCGTGGCGAAGGTGCTACGGACGCAATTCGTAATCCCATATACCCGGGTTCGAAACACAGCGGTGCTGTTTTTTTTAAAGGGATATGAGCAGGTCGTTCAGAAAGCAAAAGCAAAGTACTGAAAGTAAAACTTGTCCAGCAATCACGAACAGCCTAACTGCTGGGGTTGACTGCTACGTCATGTCAAGGACATGCAATTAAATTTTTAATTTTTAACGCCTACGAGTGCCCCAACAGCCATGGTGGATGCCACATCCTAAAGCAGGCGGACACATTTGTCAATCAGTATCTCCCTGGGTTTACCAGACTCCATCTACAGGCATGTATGACTTCTTCTGATTGCAGCTATGGACTACACAGGCCATCCCTGGCCATACCTAGGGGTATTTGTACCCTCCTGCCGATGGATGTGGTCGAGAAGGGCTGGTCCTGGCCCTCTCCTTGTTGGTTCTGGGTTCGACCCTCTCTCTGACCGCGGTTTCAACGATCATAGGGCCCATAAAATGACGGGGCCCAGTACTTATAGCACCACCCAAAAGAGCATCCTATTATTCTCCTGTGATTTGGCAATGCACAGTTGGGCAGGTCCTATCAGCCTCCTGTAGAACAGTGCCTGCCACACCCATATCATACCTTGAGTAGTATTGTTGTACCCACCTCGCACGAAGTACCATGTGTTGTGCCGATATCGCACGAGGTAGTATGCTTTGTACCCACATCTCACAGCATAGTTATGTGTTTGTACCGATATCACACGAAGTAGTATGTGTTTTGTCGATATCTCACGAGGCAAAACGTGCTGTACCCGTATCACACGAGGTATTATTTGTTGTGCCGAATCACGGCCTGGTTATATCATAAAATGCATCCCCCAGAAGTAACATTCCAGTGTATGTTTTTTTCCTATAGCGTTGGTTTCTGTGCTTGATTGCGATCTCTGCAATCACGTTACTACGGAGACAATACCTTGGTACAGAGTTTGCAGAAACTTCACTAAATGAATCTAACACCGATAGATGTAAACCATGTTCATGCTTTTGACGATCGGAATTGCAATGCAGAGGCATTAAAGTCACCGACAACCACCGACCAACCAACCATCAAGAAAGTATTATATGATTATTATTCATTCATTCATTCATTCATTTATTCATTCATTCATTCATGCAGTAGCATGTCCCTTGCAGAAATTCGCTCCCAAATCAACCGCCTGGAAAACTTCTCTGTCATCAGCAAGATGTCTCGCGTTTCACATACCCATGTAGAGATCATATGCCACATCCTGTACTCATCTTCTCTTTGGCCTTCCTCGTCCTCTCTTCTCTTGCATATTTTTTTTCCGCATATCCTTTACAGGCCATTGCATTTAACACCAGCATGTTTCATGTGCTGTTGATGTCTTGGCAAGCATTATGTTCCGTAGTTTGCCATTGCTTTCTTAACGACTGGCTCACATATCTCCGTTAGTAATCAACGCGACTCGATCAGCTTCCGAATCTCGCGCAGCTGTGTTTCGTACGAGAGTATACGGGATTACGGACAACGTCGTTAACATCTACGCCAAGGGGACCGTCACCTTGCATATCAATCAATCAATCCATCATGCGCCATGCCGGAAAGCGTCACCGGAGTCGTGGATCAGTTCAGTGTTCCTGTCTCGTCCATGCCAAGTGGCCAAGCCATTCAGGTATTTTCCTCTCGGTCTTCCTCTTGGTCTCTTCCCCTCGATTGTTCCTCTTGCATATACCCGTCCATTATTGTTCTCTACATACTTTCATGACGTTTCAAGTGACCAAAATATGTCAAGTTTCTTTGTTGTATCTTCTTTAATAGCTAACCGTCTTCAATATTCAGCTCTTGTCGTTTGGATTGTTTTGTGTCATTTGATCGCTTTTCTATCAATAATGATTTAATAATGACAGAGATCAAAGTAGACAATGAATACGATTTAAAGGTTACACAATGCTTGATTTGTGATATACAGATGACAATATATTTTTCTATGAATATGCAAACACTTTGCAAGATCTGTAAACTGTAAGAAGACATGAGCATACTGAATTGAAAGCATTCTTTTTGTTGCGCGTTTGAGTAATTCAGACACACAATAAACTATACAGTAGTGTATTACTTTGCATATTTCACTGTATCCTGTTAGGTGCAAACTGTAACATTAACATTAACTTAAGAAATGATAACGTATCGCAAAAATCTCATCTCAGCTCATCTCATCTCATGTCAGCTCATCATGTTCCTCTTGTACCTTGCGGTGTCGAGGTGAAGATTGATCAGCGGGAGAGTGCCCGATTGTGGGCTTCATGTATCGATATTCCCATGGACTATTATTCCCGGCGTCCATTGTTTACGTGGTCGGCCTCTTCCTCTGCTTTCCTCTGGTCTGTACATCATTGCTTGTTGTGGTATACTGTTAGTTGGTAACTACTTGCATGACCAAACTATTTGACTTGCTGCCTTCTAATGAAATCTGGTGCAGCTATAACCCCCACTTTAGTCCTGATTTCTTCATTTCTGATCTTATCTCTTCTTGAAACATTGAGTATTCTTCTCAGAAATCTCATTTCTGTTGTTGTGTTTTTATTTCTTTTCTCTTTTTCTGTCATTGTCCAGGATTGGCATTTGTAACATAGAGTTGGTAGGAAGATTTTATTGGAAAGTATTTTCTTAGTAGTTTTTGATACATGTTTATTCTTTAGTATTGGTGCCATCTGTCCAATGAGTTGCTTTGCCTTATTGCATCTATTTTCGATCTCGTCTTCTGATTTGCCATTTGATGATATTATACGTAACGCAATGGTTTCTCTGGCCGAGGGGTTACAACACTTTCTCCATAATCCCGTTTATCACGCAGAGTCTCGTAGCGGGCGAGAACTGGAAGCGGTTCGACCCCCGCTGGTGACTTGCGGGATAACTGAGCCGGCCGCTCAGAAAGCAATGGCAAACTACTGAGCGTAATCTTGCCAAGAAATCAAAAGACAGCTGAAAGATGCTGCTGTTGACAGCGATGTCCTGTAAAGGATATGCGAAAAAAAAAATGCGTAACGCAATGAATGCGTATAATTGAGATACGCTACAAAAGTCTTGTGTTTCAATGTTGAGGTAGTTTTAAATTGACTATAATGTCGTGTTGCTTACATAGTGCAGCATTACACACGCGTATGACGATATCCTCTGCAAATGGTAAAGTGTGTCAACTATGCTTAAAAATCAGTACACACGGAATGCAATATTAATATCTCTGTCAGTCGTGTCCACCGAGTCGAGTAGACGGTGTGCAATCGAGCTCGCGGGTATTGTTCCTATTGACGAGTGTGATAGAGTTTACAGAATATTCAATTATTTTTTTTAAATGTCTATCTACTCTATGATGTGTTATATCACTCTGCTTGTCAAACTGTCTCTCCGTTCTGCCTATGTTGGTCCACTAGCACCTGAAATGACATTGATAAATGCAATGTAATTTGGCGTACCGAGCCATCTGTTTTTTTTTAAACTGATGGGGTTGGTGTAGCTTGGTTTGGTACCTAACAACTGCAACTGTGGTATAACACTTTTGGCCACCGGTTGTCTTGAGGAGGTCTTGTAGACGTTGCATTATTTCATACCCCTGAAGGGTATCTGAACAGATATGTGATGTTTAGGGACCGATGTTTCGTTGAATGTGTGTCTGCGTGTGTACCAGGACATGCCCGGGGAGGTAATGACGATAGGCATGATATTTAGCACATTACACACTGAATACCGGCTGGTCTATACACATATAGTTATACAATCATGCACACAGTACGGCGTCTACAGTGTTCCGTTATATCATCTTTAGACTAGACATATGACACTAACAACAATAGAACAGATAGATGTAATGTCACATGAACTGTACATTGTAACGACTTTAGCTTTGATACATCGCAGTATGAACGAGGAGAACAACTAATATAATGGGCAAATATCAATGATATGATACTTGGAAACACCTGGTTTAAACACCATAAAAGACGACTCTACACATGGAAAAGCCCTGATAAGAAAATATTCAACCAAATTGACTTCATACTTATTTTAAAAAAAGGGTTTCGAAATGCGTTAATTAATGTAAAGACAATGTCGGGTGCTAACTGTAATAGTGATCATGTACCACTATGTGGTATAATAAAAGTAAGACTGAATAGAAGAAAAAAACTGGCTAGGAACATGAGACTTAATAAAGCGGTTTTGAAGGTAGATAAAGAAATTCAAGAACAATACCGAGTGATTGTGAAAAATAGGTATAATGCAATAGCTAAAATACGGAATATAAACGAACAATGGGAAATGTCCAGGGATTCCATTCATCAAACGAGCAAAGAAATATTACCGGAGAGAATCCAAAAGGTTAAGAAAAAATGGATGACTGACAAATATTGTCAATATATTTCAGAATGAAAAATAAAGTTCATGGCCAAAAGAAAACAGAGTAAACATGATAAGCATGCATATAATGAGATAAATAAAGACATAAGAAATAATTGTGTGAAGGCAAACGAAAGTTGGTTAAATGAACAGTGCAAGAAAATTGAATTAAATTCAATTAAAGATAAAAAAACAAACAAATGTGCACAAACAAATCAGTGAGATTACAGGAAGAAAAATAAGACTTAATACAGGTTGTTTACAATCAAATTCAGGAAATATATTATTGCAGGAAGATGCTATAATGAAGAGGTGGAATGAGTATATAAGAGACTTATATGATGGAGAAAGTGCAGAATTAACATAAGACAGCAACTTAGAAGGTCCACCTATTCTAAAAAAAAGAAGTTAATGACGCTATCAAGCCTATGAAAAAAAGGAAAATCAGCTGGGCCAGATGGAATCACAATAGAAGAATTAGAAGTAATGGGAGAATTCGCAGTAGATATATTAACCAGAATGTTGAATGATATTTATAGCAGTGGATATATACCAAGCGATATGTTGAAATCTGTATTTATAGCTATACCAAAAAGACCAGGAGCAATTGAATGCGAAGATTTTTGTACAATTAACCTCATAAATCATGTCACTAAGCTTCTACTCAGAATTATAATGAGAAGAACAAGGAAGAAAATGAAAATGGAAATTGGTGAAGACAAGTATGGATTTGTAGAAAGAAAAGGTACAAACAATGCAATATACACATTACGAAAACTATTAGAAAGATCAGTAGATACAAAGAAAGACATATATTTGTGCTTTATTGATTATACTAAGGCATTTGATAAAGTAAAACATGATGAACTTATTAAAATGTTGGAATATATTAACATTGATGGGAAAGATCTCAGAATAATAAAAGATAGTTACTGGAACCAAACAGCAGCAATTCAAATGGGAAATAAAGAAGGAAATTATGAACACATACAGTTTGGAGTAAGACAGGGAAGTGTTTTGTCACCAGATCACTTCTCCCTCTATAGCGAAGTAATAATGAGAGAGATCAAAGAAAAGCCAGGAATAATATTTGGAGGTTATAATATAAATAATATACGCTATGCAGATGACATAGTATTGATAGCGGATAATGCAACAGATCTACAACAATTGTTTGACATTGTAGTAACAGAGAGTGCAAGGAAAGGACTCTCCTTGAATATCAAGAAAACAGTAACAATGGTAATATCAAAGAAACAGGTGACACCCACATGTGAAATAGAGATAGAAGGGAAAAGTTTTCACCAAGTGGATAGTTTATAAATATCTAGGAACATTTATAACATCAGATGGAAGATGCACAACAGAGATTAAGAGCAGAATAGGGCATGCAAAGGCTGCATTTAAAAAAATGAAGAATATCTTATGCAATAAGTCGCTATCATTGAATGTAAGAAAGAGAGTGCTAAAGAGCTATATAGAACCTTTTTTGCTGTATGGCTGTGAATCTTGGAATATAAATTAACAAATTGGGAAGAGATTGGAAGCAACAGAGATGTGTTTCCTTAGACGAATATTGTGCATTCCTTAGACTGCCAAAGTAACTAACGACGAATGCCTTAAAGAGGCTGGCGAAACTAGAACATTATATACAACAACTTTTTCTGGTCATGTGATGAGAAGAGAGGCGCTGGAGAACATCGTGACAACTGGAGAGATCGAGGGGAAGAGAGGCAGAGGCATGCCACGAGAAATGATTCTGGATGGATTGCGACGGTAGCATGGAGGAATATCAACGGCAGAGTTGATCCAGGAAACCAAAGACCGAGATTTGTGGAGAGTCATGAACGCCTACCCCAGTCGGCACGGCACTTGATGATGATGATGACATCGCAGTAAAGCCATTGTGACATAAATAATCTCATATAAACTGTACATTGTAACAACTTTATCTTTGAAACATCGCAGTAGTAGTGTAAGTGGGGCTCCATCCAGTGCTTTTGTGGATCTTATATAAATCAACCATTTATCGATCCTGATCCACAAAGGGCGATAACTCTTTTTCCCCCAAAAAGGTAGGCGTGGTCAGAGGTGACGTGGTCTAGTGACTCATCATAGGTGGCGTGTTCTAGTGACTCATCATAGGTGGCGTGCGTGGTCAAGTAATTATAGGTACGACATAAAAATACGACATAAAACATTAAAAATAAAAAACAAACGAGTCAAGTAAGGTATATAATAATTTTAATAAATCATATATAGACAAACAATACATATTAAATAAGTAATGGCATAGTCGAGATATTATCACTGTCAACCTTTCTTTTTATATAGAGATATGACAGTGAATTACGATGTTGTGTGTATGTATATACAGAAGAGTCTTGTGTTTTGAAGCCTATATTGGTTCCCCCACTCGGTGTTTGGGTGTTTAATACTTCCAAAAACGTGTCCTTGTTTAAATGGGTGTTGTGGTTTTTGGTCAAACCTTTGGTACTGATTTTATCATAATCACCCACACAAATATATGTTTTACTACACAATGAGACCATCCCCTCCCCTTCGTACTCTAGTTTGAAAAGCCCGGGGGTTCTCTTTTCATAGGCTTTGATAGTCTGGCAATCCTGACAGGTATCAGTACTAGGGGTAATTCTATGAACAGGGCAGGTTTCAGATGGGAACCAGTGATTATAGACTCTGTCATACTCTGCTCTAAGGTGTGGTCTAACCACCTCAGAGAGTGAGGCGGCGCTAAGGGCCAAATAGAGAGAGTCAGTGTCCATTTCAGTGAGTTGGTAGTCTTCTTTAGCGATAAATTTGTCGAGAAAGTCGTAATAGAAAGCTAGCATGCGCAACTTGGCATACTGGTAGACAAAGAACCCAATCTGTAGAGGTAGATCCCAGACAGTTTTCTTTTTTAGGGTTTCTACTTCGAAAAGATCGTCTGTAACAGCAGTCATGCTTTTGAACCTGGGGTTATTTATTAGTTTGGTAGTGTCTTTTCCCTGGCAGTAGGAGACATCAGTATGTTTGGCCTTATTGGTAAGTGTTTTCCCGTAAGCGGCGTTACCTAACAACTTCATTGTGTCGGCTGTAATAGACTCGGCTGGATTTTTGTCCCCTTGGCGACGGGCATTAGAGACTGCTTCCCCGAATTGTTTAAAACAACTAACCGGTCGATATTCTATTGTCTGGTAGATGTGGGTAACGACCAATCCATGCGCTAGATACCACTTTAAAAGAGGGGTGGCTAATAATATTTTCTTCCCGAAATAACTACCGATTAATGTCCGTCGTGGGGTACTCAATAGTTTATTTTTTATGGCATATTCTTGCATAAACTCCCCAATATCATCTCTCGACACCTCCGTGTTCTTGAAAATAGGGGGCATTTCGGCAAATGACTCTTTTAAATTAGTCGGGGTCTCTATATCGCACTCAACCAACCCGAAAAATGTATCACTTTTTACAGCGTCGATGATCTGGTTTTCACTCAACGATCCCCAAGGAAGTTCTGATGGTGGAAATGTTTCCCGCAAGAAACACTTGATGGTTGTGTTTGACCTCTTTAATCTCTGCCACTCACATTCCCAAATAACCTTAACGGTCACCCCAACAGTTTTTTCTAGATACGCGTGGATCTCGCACGTGTTCTGGTATAGTTCGACTAACGGTTTTTTATTGACGGGATTAATCGTTTTCCCAGCAGTTAGACGGCAAGAGGGGTGCCCGTGGAACAAACACCCATGGAATTGGTAAGCTGTCGTATTCTTTTTATCCCACCCATCTACGCGAATATGTCGGTCGCCGAGCTGCATCTCGTGACTATTGAATTGGGTTTTTAACTCTATGTTGTTGTTGTGTGACACCCAGGTTAACCACTCTCGACTCTGACGTGTGTACTTGTGTAATCTGTGTGCTCTAAACCCATCCTCGCGGCTTCGATATATGGGGAAGTCTGATGGCATCTCTTTCATAAGAGACCAAAGGTATAATGCATTCGCATCAAATCCTTTAATGCTTTTTACCAGCTTATTACCCCTGATACAGGTCTCATTGACTTGATGGTAGCGATGGAAAATGATACTCGGTCCACCCACGACGTTATCTCGTAACAACTTGTGCACCTTCTCCTCCTTCTTCGAAAACAAAACAAAAGAAACATCTTTATTCATAGTGTTGAATAAGTACTGTAAAGTAATGCCGGGGACGGAGATGGCCTGCTTGCACATGTCTATATTTAAACCGGCATAAAAGGCTACTTGTTTTTCCAGGGCTTGTAGAAAAGGAGACACGTCTTTGATGTTGTACCAAATTAGAAAGTCCCGCAAGGTAGTCATTTTATTATCGGTCCACGCTTTCTGACAAACGGCGTATTCTGCTTCGGAAATGTTACGGTTTTTAAGCTTTGAGAAAAAAGCACCGTGTGGTGGTAGGGCTGTCTCATTTAGCTTACTGAGGTCGGTCAGATACTCATATGCAAAAAATCCCTTTGTCTCTTTTATCCCAAACGAGGCTAAATATTGAGAGTAACTTACGCCCGGGACCAGAAAGTTGGAGACGTCGAGGAATTTCAGTCTTTCTGTCGCTATGCACATAAAATTATTATTTCTCTTGACTATAAACTTGAACGGGTTAGCCTCCCGATCAAGGAAATACCGTACCAAATAAGGTTTCAGAAGGTTAGTGTCATACTTACCGCTATTCATTCCAAACAGAGGGAGCTGGAACAAATACAAGTCGAGCCTCTCACTTAATTTTGGGTGGTCACCTAATTTAGCAAAGACTGACTCGAACTTTTTGAGTAAAAGCTCATACGATTTAGCAGCTATGTCATGGAGATAGTCCAACATTTCATTTACGAGGACCTGTGGATCACCGGTGGTGATGAAACATTTAGGGGTGTCGAACCCAGGGACATTAGAGGCGACCGCACACGAGAGGGGGACGTGTTTGGCCATGAAGGTCGTCGACTTTGAGTCAGCCGGTAAATTTTCATTGGAGAAGAAAGATTCCATATCGTAGCACGCTCTGAAAGGGAAAATAAAATTTTCGTCCACGTCAAACCCGTGGTCACGGAGCAAGTCCAAGATCGATTCGGTCGGCCGATAAATTCCGCCTTTATACGTTTCGATAGTGGCTATGCCTTTGCACCTAAGTTCGTGGGGTGTCAATCGCTTATACATCTTAAACAGCTTACCGCATTTCCCACAAGAAAAACACCGAGCGGCCTTGGCCACATCAACAATATACATGAAATGGTTTTCGTATAGGAAGATATTCAGTATATCTGGATGTGTACTAGTGCTTCTAATTTTCGGAACCAGATATTCCTCCTCTGTAAAGGCAAACACATTTATCTGTAATTTAAAGCATTCTTCCAGGGCAGGTAAATCAACTAAACTAACACCAGAAAAAGGGGTGTGGGCGTCCAACTCTTTATAACACAGCCATTTGGTGAACAGTCTTCGTGTATCTTTTCTAAGATACCTGACATCTTTTCCTTGTGATTTAAACACAGATATACAGCGAAATATACACAAGTTGTCTGTGTACGGCTTACCGCGTGAGTCCGGTTTGAAGCGTATTAATAAATTTGTTTTGTTTGATAAAGTCGGGGATTGATTCTATACAACAACCAACAGGGAATTCTATCAACTTGTAAATGTAAAAAGTTATACTGGGAATTGTTTCTACGTAGTATTTCGTATCTGGTCGGGTTAATGTCGCTGAATTGACCAAATCAACAGCATTCACCTTGGTCACAAAGGCCTCGAAATCAGACCTATTGGAGACTAAAAAGGGTGTAGGGAACAAGGAAGAGTTATTGGAACTGGCATGGTAGAGCCGTAGGGCTTGTGTCTCTCGATGTCTTAGTATTGTGTGCAGACTGGCGATTATTTTGAAGCGGGAGTTTTGAACATTAAAAAGTCGGAATAAACGAGAACTCCAATCTGTCGGCATGTCAGTATCTGGTCGATTAAAAAATGTCCATTCACACAGATACCGACCGTGTCGTATGTGTGATCTAATCGTATTCCAGTGGTCATTATACACAGCTCGAACATCCGGGGGTAATTTTTGTAATGACAAATATTCAGTAGTTGTGTTAACACCAGAGGTTCCCGCCGGTTCGTTGCCAGCCGTGACACGTGATGATAGTTGAGTATTATTAGTAGGCGACACGTTATCGACCGACACGGCACCTGGTGTTAGTAACTGTTCATCTGTGGTCGGCGAAACTTGATCGCCTGCGCCACCCGACAAGGTATCTGATGATTCGTCACTCGCCGTGGTACTAGGCGATAGTTGCTCTTCTGTTGGCAACACGCTTGTTGTTGATGATGATGCGTCACTCAGTAAGGAACTAGGTGATTGTTGCTTATTGTTGAGCGGCAACACGTGATCGGCCGACAAGGTACGTGTTGTTAGTAACTGTTCATAGGTGGTCGGCGAAACATGATCGCCTGCGCCTCTCGGCGTGGTACGTGATGATCCGTCACTCGCCGTGGCACTAGGTGATAGTTGCTCATCTGTCGGCAACATGCTTGATGTTGATGCTGCTGCGTCACTCAGTAAGGAACTAGGTGATTGTTGCTTATTGTTGAGCGGTAACACGTGTTCGGCCGACAGGGCACCTGGTGTTAGTAACTGTTCATCGGTGGTCGGCGAAGCTTGATCGCCCGACAAGCCACCGGATGTTGATAACTCCTGCCCACTACGGCTGGCGGCAGAACGGGCGGATGCTGCTTGTGTTGATGTGGTAGTTGGCGGTATTTGAGTGTCTGTAACTGACGACGGTCTGTCATTCGATGTTTGTTGTGTGGTTGACTTCTGACGTTTACCAGTAGATTGTTCGTCTGTATTCGGTTCTCGTCGCCGCTTGCGACTTGTGGATTGTTGATTATTAGCAGCACTAGATGATGGTTGAGTGGTCGACACGGCACTGGATACTGATTCATGTTCGGTCTTTACGTGTCTCTGTAAGGCGTCTTTGCGAGTGTACATCCGATCACAAAAATCACATGTAAACTGTTGTGTCGAATGAGTAGTCACAACATGCCGACGTAGATTAGTAGCAAATGTGAAGGTTTTATTACAGAGATTACATCCGTGCCTCTGCGTAGCTGACATTCTCTGATAAAATGGCCGACCTCTTTGTGAATGTTATCCAGCAGGATGAAGTTTGTAAGATGACGCAATTACTCGATGGGTTGATTCGTCAACATGCAACGTTGTTTGAGTCTGTTGTAGCCAATATACCAACTGATCAAGCATACACTGTCTTTGAGAATATCGCAGACGAATTATTTTCTGATGCTCGCGTCAACTGTGGCCGGATAATAATTTTAATGTCTTTGAGCAGATATATGAAGCAAAATCTCGTTGATTCGTTGTACGATTCTGACGATCATGTCGAGGAAATTGTCACCAGTTTCGTGCAGAAGACAAGTAGCTTTCTGTATCAGAAGGCACGATTGTTAAAATCCAACGATGAATTAGAAAATATGTTGAAATTATTATCCGTTGAATAAAAAACATCCTTCCTCGTTAACTGCCAGAACTCAAATGACTTCACATGCGTTTCATGAATTACTTGTCGTGAGTGTTTGTCGTATATTTGAAACGAGCAAGTTGGGAGAGAAGTGTCATTTGAATCAACCAATCAGATATCGGGAAAATAAGTAGCCACATTGCTTGACCGCCACTGTCACACGGGGGGCCGGGCGAACTGTCAAAAGGCGGGTTTGTGGCTGGCACATTTCACTCGAGTATAGATTCATAATCACGCAGAAAGAACCACGACTTTTCATCGACTATATATTAGCTACTACACTCTTTGTCATTGTCTGCCACCATAATTACGTACCTAGGTACTTTGTGTCAACTCGTAATTGCATCTCTTTCGTACGTTTTTCTATCTCCGGGAGGAAAGATAATTGGGTTTGATGGCAGTGCACCTAACCAGAGACAGTTCTGTAAGTATTCTGTCCTTACTTCAAACAGAGTTGCTGCCAGCGTAATTCCCCGGTAAGATGTTAATTTCTCTGACACTGAAATTATAAAAATGTCTCTCTCGAAACATAATTGTCAGAGTCCTGAGTCACGATAATTTAACGTCTTCAGCTTAGTGTCAGTTTTGGGTGAGTCATATATCTTTGTTTAACAGAAAAAACCCCACCCGCATGTTTGCGACAGACAAAAACATTAATACAAACCCGCAATACATTACACGGAAAGACATTCTTTAATATAAAAAACATTGCTACAAACCCGCAATACATTATACGGAAAGACATTATTTAATAAAACAACACACATTTACAAAGACATTACTACAAAAAAGACGCGGGTTTTTTTTTTTAAAAAGAACCGCCAGATTTTACCAAACGGCAACATTACAATTGTCAACAAACACGACTGCATGCAAATATTAAATTCTCATACACGCACAACGTTCATTCATAGCAGAAGATACCCGCCATTCACAACTTTTTCTAAAGCAATGTGAACAACGCCTTGTTTTCATCGATTGAAATTACACCGAACAATGAATCACGACGTATTGATTTGTCTGTGTGTTGGTACTTTTTTTGCCTGGCGAGTGGGGAAAATTTAACATAAGAATATTTATGATTAATTCACCAGAAGCAAGAAATATAGCGGCACAGAATGTGCATCAAAGTTGAGTGGGTTAACACAATTGTATTCTTTGTATATACCGGTCTCTGTGGCTTTGGGGTTACAACACTTTCTCTCTGTAATCCCATTTATCACGCAGAGTCTCGTAGCGGAGTGAGAGCTGAGGCGGTTCGACCCCCGCTCGTGACTTGGTGGATACTGAGCCGGGAAAGCAATGGCAAACTACTGAGCGTAACCTTGCCAAGCGAGCAACATACACCTAAGTTCTGTCAAGGATATGGTAACAAAGACATCTTACCGGCGATAAGCCGTCGCGGTGTGTGGAAATGGCATAGGCATCTGTCAGCGTGTGCCGTGCCGATAAGCGATCATTATCTACCAGAACCGTAGGGGGAGTAATTCTTTAAACATCGGCGTAGGTAATCACTATCAGGTGGCGCCCTGGCTAAACATTATCATCAAGAGTTGTCGGGTCACTAATCGTTGAAATATATAGACGGGTGTGCGAGTCATATCCGGTCATTTAGTGGCCATGGATCCTCGTTGGAAACATCCTTTTACTTGTTTAATTGCTGGACCGACAGCGAGTGGTAAAACCGTCTTTGTCCAGCGCTTCCTGACCCATCTACCAGCCATGGTAGACCCGATTCCAGAGGAGGTTATATGGTGCTATGGGGAATGGCAATCCATGTACGAGAATATGAAAGGAGTGCAGTTTAATGAAGGGCTGCCTGATATGGAACAGTGGACTGGGGATAGACGTCGGCTAGTGGTAATAGATGACCTAATGACCGAGACAGATGATAGGGTAACTAAACTATTTACTAAAGGCAGTCATCATCGCAACCTCAGCGTCATGTATATTGTACAGAACCTCTTTGGGAAGAATAAAGAACAAAGAACCATCAGTTTGAATTCACATTACCTAGTAGTATTTAAGAACCCTCGAGACGGTGCACAAGTTAATAATTTGGGAAAACAAATTTTTCCAGGGCGGGTTTCATATGTCCAAGAGAGTTTTAAGGACGCTACATCGGCTCCTCACGGGTATTTGTTATTTGACCTCCGCCAGGAAACACCGGATCAACTCCGTCTACGAAGTCATATATTTCCCGACCAAAGACAAGTCGTCTACGTCCCTAAATAACATGTCTAGTCAACTTAAACGCAACGAATCCATGTTGCGGTACTTGGGTGAAGCCAAGCCACCTGCCGTAAAAGCTGTTATTAAAACAGCTTCCCCAGACCTCGTCCAATCAATTTGCGAATGCTGTCACAACGTATTAAAAGGTAATGTTCCCCTCACACCAGCTCAGAAGCTTCGTCTGCAACGTCACAAAAACAGCCTGAGAGCGCTCACTCGTAAGAAACTATCACTCAAGAAACGGAAACAGATCTTGCAAAAGGGTGGATTCATCGGCGCCCTGCTCGGACCCATCCTTAACGTCTTGAAAGGTATTGTGGGTTTATAATGAAGAAAATGATCCTGGTCGATCCTCGGGTGTTGGAAAAACCCTACGTACCACCCGACACACTAACCGATAGCCTACAAGACTTGGATAATCAGATGCAACAAGTCCTGGAAACAGAAGATCTACCACCCCGTGACAAAGCCAGACTATATCAACAAACCTTACAGCGGTATCTGAATCGCCTCGAGCAGCATAGACACAAACCATTAGGTCTGGTGGATATCAAGGAACAAAAACCCGAAGTCAGCGCCTTACCGGTACCAGTAGTCGAGACACCGCCTGCTCAGCTAACACCGAAGGTAGACGAACCCAAAGCCCCAGCAGAGACACCTGTGGCTACACCGGGTTATAAACTGCGGAAGAAGAAGAGTAGGATACCTACACCCCGATGGGAAAAATGGCCGCGCAATTAAGAAAGTATTACTATGACCCAGAGAAACCGGGAGCCTATGGTGGTGCTGTCGCTTTACATCGAAATAACAAACTTCCAGCTAAAACCATTCAGAAATGGTTACGTCATCAGGATACCTACACGTTACATAAACCGAATCGTCGCCGATTTCAGAGACGTCAGACCATTACCGGGGGTATAAATCAACAGTTTCAAGCCGACTTGATAGATATGCAAAAATTACGAAGGTACAATGACGGTATGGGCTACCTAGTGACGTGTATCGATGTGTTTAGTAAATATGCCTGGGCCATCCCGATCCAGAAGAAAACGGGGAAAGAACTAGTGGCGGTCGTGAGTAAAATATTTGAAGAGGGCCAACCGATAAACTTTCAGACCGATAAAGGTTCAGAATTCGTTAATCGGACCTTCTTAAAATTTCTGACTGACCGAGGCGTGCACTTCTTTACCACTGAGAACGAAGATGTGAAAGCCGCCGTGGTAGAAAGATTCAACCGAACTCTTAAAGAAAAAATGTGGCGTTATTTTACCAAGACCAATACACTGCGCTACGTCGACGTGATAGATAAATTGATCCAGAACTACAATGGTTCGTATCACCGGAGTATTCGCATGGCCCCTGTGCAAGTTAACAACACTAATCAAGAAGAAGTGTGGAATAATTTATACCGTAAAACAGACGCATCAAGAAAAGTGTATTTCACAGCCGGCGATCGTGTCAGGTTAGCTCAAAGCCAACAACCTTTTAAAAAAGGTTATATGTCGGGTTGGACAGAAGAACTGTTTACCGTTAGTCGTATAAACCAGACTAGTCCGGTGACGTATGTGCTAAAAGACGATTCAGGAGAGGAACTTAAAGGGTCATTCTACCGAGAAGAAATACAATTGGTGGGTGATAAAGAAATTTATCGTATTGAAACCATCTTACAAGAAAGGTGGAGGAAAGGTAGTGGTAAAGAGTATTTAGTCAAGTGGTTTGGTTATCCCAATTCATTCAACAGTTGGATAGCCGACACGCAACTAGCCAGCTATGGAGACTAGTGGTATGGCCGAAGACAACCTGGATAATATGGTGTTGCGTCCACAGACTAGGGACGGGGAAAGAACTTCGTTCTGGTCGTTTTTTGGACAACGCGTGCCGCGGCCAGAGATTGTATTCATCTGCCAAACCCTCGTTATATATAGCGTAATTGCTGTGTCACTATTCAATCTGACTCAAGGCAGCGCAGACGCAGCAGAAGGCAAACTGTGGGTCGCTCTAATGAGTAGTTGTTTGGGTTATATGCTACCTAATCCTAAGCTAGATAAACAATGAGTTTTTATTTGGTGTTACCGAGTGTTACGGCCCCGGATGTGTTCCCGAACAACCACCCAGGTCACTTTTTCGTCAAGTTGCCGCAGACTATTGAGGTGAGTCAACAATACGAAGTGGGCCTGGCCGAAATTCAATTCCCCAATACGTATTTTAACGGTTTGTCGGGGGAAATTTGGATCCAGTACTTTCCGCCCAAAGGTAGTGGTCTGGAACCTGTAACCCTTGAATGTCCACCGGGTCCGTTCACCACCCCAGAAGCTTTCATCGAGGAGTTGAATAAGTTGTGTGTCGAAACCCAAGTAGACGAGAAAGTAAACATCAAATTCACGCTACGTACACCTTGGAACAAAGTCGCAATGAAACTACTTGAAAAAGGCGCCCACGTTAAAATTAGTGAGAGGTTGAAAAAAATGTTGGGTTTTCCAACCTCGACTCTATCAGACGAGAATGCCTTATTATACGGTAATGTGGAATTGGAGATGGATAGCGTCGTTAAAAATATCTACGTCTATTCTGATCTCGTAGCTGCCAGACCAGTCGGAGACGCCATGGTTCCTTTACTAAGGACTGTCCCTATATTGGATCGCTTGTTGCCGTCAGTGCATCGTGTCTACGATAAACCACACTACGTTCACTTAAGTCGATTCTCCTTCGACACGGTGGAAATACTTTTAACTACGGAGACGGGAAAAACGATACCACTCAACGATGGGACTTCAGTGCTAACTTTACATTTTCGAGCCCGGAAACTCTCAGAACTCGAATAGACTAAAATGTGTTTTTATGTGCTATCGACGCGTTTCCCACTAGACGAACAGGGTGCTGAAATTAGACTTAGTTGGTGGATATTTTACAAGTCCCCTCGTCAGCGAGACTGACGTCCGTTCTTTCCGGCCTGGGTGAAGTAGATTTGGACCAGCAAATTATCTATTCCGACATTGTCACCTCGCGTGTGGTCGGCGCTGTGCTGGTACCATTACTACGGATTCTATCTGTCCTAGACAGATCCACCACCTCTGTATTTAGGCTGTACGATAAACCACATTACGTTCCACTCTGTCGGTTCTCCTTTGACACGATTGAGCCTCTTATAACCGACGAACAGGGGAAACCTATCCCATTCACAGGTGGGACATCGGTAGTGACGCTGCATTTTCGAACCAACAAACGTTTTGAGGTGGTTTAACCATGGTTAGACACGTGCCAATCCGACGCAATCCCAAACTATACGAGGAATATTTCTGTAATCAAGCCGGCAGCGGTCTACCCGTTTTTGTGGGTGGTCGGAGTCAGCGAGGTCATGGAATTGGTAGTTTCTTTAGTGGCCTTGGTCGAACAATTCTTCCTTGGTTGAAGACTGGTGGCAAAGCCCTTTTGCGGGAAGGGTTGGGTACGGGTTTGCAGGTGGCTCAAGACGCCCTAGCCGGTCGGAATGTTGGCGAGTCCTTCAAAGAACACGCCAGGGACGCCGGTCAACGACTGCTCCAGGGCGCTGCTCAACATATCAGCCAATCAGGTAGCGGCGTCAGGAAACGAAAACGAGCCGCCCCGCCCGGTCAGCCCAGTAAAAGAATAAAACCAGCCGGCAGAAAGCGATCGGCTCATAAGAACCACCAACACCAGCGGGGACATTCGGATATTTTCTCGTAATGGCGTTAATACATCCCAAGTCGTGTGAGTGCCTACATTCTGGTCTGGATTTGTTTAGCGTGCCACCTACCCAGACGGCCGTGGAAGAAGGACAGTTTGTGGAGATTCATCCGTTGGCCACGTTAGCCTATGGGGCACCCATCGAGTTCTCCATCTCTGGCGTGGGAGAGGATTATATAGATTTGTTTAATACTTTTCTGCACGTGAGGGCCAAAGTTACACTTCCCAATGGTGACGACCTACCGAGCACCGCCGAAGTCGGTCCCATAAATTATTATTTGCATAGTTTGTTTTCTCAAGTAGACGTGTCTTTGAATGACACTCTTATTTCACCGAGTGAAAATTCGTATCCGTACCGGGCCTACTTGGAAGCTCTTCTGAATTATGGTGCAGAGGCCAAAAAGAGTCATCTGACTTCAGCACTATACTACCCAGATACTCCTTTGTATATGACAGACACGAAGGGTGAAACCAATAAAGGTCTAGCCAAAAGACGATCTTTAGCCAGCTCTAGTGTGGCGATGGATATGATGGGCCGTCTACATTCCGATATTTTCAATCAGGACAGGTACATGCTGAATGGGATCGATATCAAAATCAAACTAACCCCCTCAAAATCTGTCTTTAATTTGATTGCCACGGATGTAAACGGTGGTTACAAAAGTGTCATTACTCATGCCACCCTCTTGGTGAGGAAAGCTAAGTTAAATCCAGCTATCTCTCTGGCTCATGAAAAAGCCTTATTGAGAGCCAATGCCAAGTATCCCATTAAAAGGGTAGTGGTAAAAACCTTTTCTATCCCGAAAGGTATGTTTTCCCACACGCAAGATAACCTCTTCCTCAGCCAGACGCCGACCCGGGTGGTGATCGGTTTAGTGAATGCGTCGTGTTTCAACGGCGAGCTAAACACTAACCCCTTCATATTCAATCATTATCAGTTAAACTATTTGAGTTTGATGGTAGATGGGCGTAGTGTCACAGGCAAACCCTTAACCATGAATTATACCACAGGTCAGTATGCGCGAGCTTTCCATGGTACCAATTTGGCCCTCGGTCTGACCGGTAAGGATGTCGGGAATGGTATCAATTTTGAGAGTTTCAGTCAAGGGTTCGCTCTGTACGCTTTTGATCTGACTCCCAGTATATTAGACGGTGAGCAGTTTGAACTGGCCAAATCCGGTCCACTGTCACTGGAACTTAAGTTTGCCGTTATAACGGATGCACCTCTACAAGTCATCATATACGCGGAACTCGATTCGGTTCTAGAAATTTCCAAGACGAGGCAAGTGCTGACCGATTACGTAGCATAATGGATACCCAACACCTAAGACAGTTACTCATGTCTGACCCGTTTGTTCGACGCCTTTCGCTAGTCAACGTATGTGCTAGAGATCAATTGCCTAGACACATTGATAGAACACAACCAGCCGCTTTTATCGTCAACACCGACACCAGTGCTTACTCTGGGTCACATTGGATCGCCCTATATTTCGATGGCCTAGGTCAGTTTGAATATTTCGATTCGTTTGGTTTGCCGCCATTACACGCCGACATTATCCGCTTTATACGACGTAACTCGGACCAATCACCTATGTACAATACCCGTATGTTACAAGACATCAATAACGCCACTTGCGGGCTGTACGCCCTGTATTTTCTGGTGATGAAATGCCGCGGCGCGAGCCTGTCGCGTATCCTGCAGCCGTTTGGTCACAGACAACACGTGAATGACCGCCTCGTGTTTCGATTGGTTAGCCCGTGGTTGAAAAAGACAAGTCCAGACACGTTTAAAATCAATCGATAAATTATGTCCTATAAAACGAGACGAACTGGCCACCTTCGTGTTTCGTGCCCGCCACGCTCAAGATGTCTACAACTACCTGGATATTCATGTCAAGCACTGCTGAAATGCCCAGACCACTAGCCAACGGTTTGAAAGCGGCGACAGTTTCTCAATACCGAGGCACTACGACGCTACATTTACGCAGGTATTTCGGTGTCTCTGAGCTCAAGTACCCGACCAAGGTGGGAATTACACTCACGAGAGCAGAGTTTGAGTCTCTCCTATCAATGAAGGATGATATTCTAGCGGATTTCGATAAACTAACTTACCAACCACCCGAGGTGTCTAGTAAAGACCAGTCTACCCATAACTCAAGACCCCGTGATGTTTTATCAAGACCCGTCTACCTACAATCCAGACGTACCTGAACCGATTACCTATGACTACAGTCAAGACATGCCACTGAATGACCAGACAGCTTTCTACAGTAATCAAATCCCGCTGATCCCTTTGGGCCGTAAACGACGCAAGCTTTAGATGTTGTAACCGAATAGATGTTGTCTACCAATAAAATCTGTGTGAAAAAATGTTACCTTTTTGTTTGTTTTCTTTATTAATGTTTCATGTCGTATTTTTATGTCGTACACTATAATTACTTGACCACGCACGCCACCTCTGATGAGTCACTAGAACACGCCACCTATGATGAGTCACTAGACCACGCCTACATTTTTGGAGAAAAAAGAGTTATCGCCCTTTGAGGTGGAATATCGATTCCCACCTCAAAAGCACTGGATAATGTACCTATACACTACTCGCAGTACAGTTATTGTGACAGAAGTAATGTCACATGCACTGTACATTGTAAAAACTGTAGCTTAGATGCATCACAATATAATCATTGTAACAGAAGTAATGTGTATTGTTAACAGAAGTAATGTGTATTGTAACAAAATCTAAACCTACACATATGCCCTTTGTTTAAACTAGATGAATTGTTACAATAACCGTACATGTTTTAATATCTAAAACTTGCAAACGTCACAATACAATTATTGTGACAGAAGTAAAGTTACCACAAGGATAACTGGATTGTGGCAGCCAAGCATTCATAGCGACATTGTATTTTGATCCTTCGATGTCGGCTCTTCCTATCATTTCGAAGCAGAATTCGTCCTGCGTTGGATTGTTCACCCACTAATAGGGAACGCGATCTGGGCTTAGACCGCCGTGAGTCAGGTTAGTTTTACTCGACTGATGACGGGTCGTTGCTATGATAATCATGCTCAGTACGAGAGGAACCACGGGTTCAGACATTTGGTTCACGTGCTTGGCTGATAAGCCAATTGTGCGAGGCTCCCATCTCAGGGATTATGGCTGAATGCTTCTAAGTCAGTATCCCGCCCGGGTGTGAGACGATATTCTTAGCACCACTGCGTCGGGAGGCAACGATATGGTCGGGACCAGGGACTTCGAGCCACAACAAGAGGGCTTTGCCGTCCCGCGATCAAAGCGGGCGGAGGCCTGTCCGATATTCACCCCGTGCGGCGTGGAGGTGTGAAATCATTTGTAGACGACTTGCAAATACGCCCGAGTTATCGTTGATGGTTCTTTGAGACACACGGGAAGGCTAACCCGATTAACAAACGCCCGCAGAAGTCGGATGTGTCGGTAGATGTAATGTTAGATGAACTGCACATTGTAATAACGTAAACCTACACAGACTACGGTATACATTGTGTTAAGGTTAGGTGTAATGGCACATGAATTGTACGTTGTTGGCGAATTGCGCCTGTATACTATGTACATATCACAGTCTAATACTTGCGGTCCTACTTGCAAGGTACATTGTAGGATGAAACCTCTCGTAGCATGTTTCATGTCCTGCTTTGTTGGCTCATGTTTATTTAGCTCTGACATAAGTAATACAGAAGCGGAGCCCTGTTCACTCCGTCATAGGTATTGGGTATATAGATCAAGCCCGCTATTGTCTGACCATTCGGAAGCTGATGGACGATGTAGTGAATAGCAGCCGGGCCACCTTTACTGTTCAGGAAATAATACAAAACTCTTTCTGGTGCTTAGTGTGGGCTGTATTTATCTTAGAGCAAAGTATTATATTAAAACCGTTCCCGCAAAACTGAAAGAGACATAATAATAGTTGTATTTTCTTCAAAAATAGACACACCCCATCAGGATAACACTACAGACTTAACATAATTATACCACTATATGTAATCGCATGCTAACGTTGCTATATTGTTTGTGACAGTTCGTAGTATTTCAGTAGTCAAGGTACCATTACAATTACATGTTAACTACGAACTCACGAGATTACTAGTAATGCGTGATAGGCATTCTTCATACACATATATATTTTAAGCAGTGTGATATCACTTATAACCGTGCATGGCAATTACACAGTGGATTAATGATATACGGTGTCGGAAAATTTATGACTAGTATTAAATAATAAGTATTCTTCATACACGTTGATAGTTTAAAAAGTCTGATATTATTTATAACCGCGCGTAGCAATAATACAAGGACTAATGATATATGGCGTTCGAAAATAGCTCTGCTAGATACCTAATTTACAACTCTAGAATGACTTGCTAGTCTGCCATTGAGTGAACATAATTGTCACGTTGGCAGACGACAGATAATAACTTTGCTTTCAACATATACCAGAGCCTATGTAGTCACCGGCAGAGGCGTAGTAAATGGTGTCTTTTGCAATTGTTTTCTGTAAGGCTAACCGTCTATAAAGCGATGATATGCATGGCAGATTTTGTGTTAAATGCATACATACATGTGTGTGTGTATGTATGTATGTATGTATATATGTATGTATATATATATATATATATATATATATATATATATATATATATATATATATATATATATATATATATATATATATATATATATATATATATATATATATATATATATATTAGGGCTGCGACCGATTAATTTAAATTTAATAGTTAACTTTTGAAAAATTAACGATTAATTAATAGTTAATTTCGATTAAAGCAAAACATTTATAGTCACATAACTCACATTATAGTCGTATTTGTCAAAAATCGAAATAACACTGGATTGTCTTGTTCATATGTCATCTAATAACCAACTATGCAAACAGACGAGTATGTTGACAGTATTTGGTTCTTATTAACAATATAACCAGCAGAGCTGAACAATCGTTCACATGGAACTGAGGTAGCCGGTATGCACAGAATGGTCTTTGCAAGGAATGCCAATTTTGGATATCGATGTTCATTAAGTTTCCACCATTGTAGCAGGGTCAACCGGTTCAGCAACTTTCTTCTCTTTTTATAACGCTAGCAATTCATCAGAAGAGCTGTCGACATGATCTTCCGTGTCTGAGTCAGACTCTATTAGCTTAATACGCTTTTCATTTGGTTCACATATAGTTTCATTGTGATCGTCAGTATCATTCGTTGCAGCAGTCTCCATCTGCTCATCATGAACATCAGCTGCTATTTGTTGTTCAATACGTGACCAAGTTCGTTCTTTTGCATCTTTTAACACACACTTCAGGTATTTGTAGCGTGGATTAAGTGTTGTTCCAATCTGTAGTATTTCAATACTTGTCATATTAGCTACACGTTCACTGAAGTCATTAATACATGCTGCCTTAAATTTACCTATGTAGCCCGGATCATCATCGTGTACAGTCATATGCTTTGTCAACGATGATAGCAGTGGCAATACACAGCTACATGAAACATAATCTTGACCGCCAAGCAGGACCGTGGTCTGACAGAAGAAATCCAAAACTATGCCAAATTTCGAAATCTTCTCCCAATCCGAATCTGACAGTTTTGGACCGTTATGTTGCATCTTTTCATGTGACATGTAGACAGGTAATGCTTCTCTGACCTGTAAAAGACTGCAGCATAATAAAAATACTGTTAAATCTTGTTGGTACATCTTGCTGCAGCATACGCAACGGTGACTCAGTACAATTTTGCAACTCGGTTGTATTTGCAGCACGCTGTTTAAAATGTCCGACAATTTTTTTCTTCTAGATTAATCGTTAAAAAAAAATTAATCGTTACATAATTAACGATTAATAGATTAATTAATCGTTAACTTCCGCAGCCATAATACACACACACACACACACACACACACACACACACACACACACACACACATGTAACCGCATAATGAGAAGATGGATGATAAGATAGGGGCTAAGAGCTAACTTCTTATAGGCCATAGGAGAAGAGAAGAATACGAAGAGGACAAAGAGAAGTTCATCTTATCGCCACGGTTAACAAGAAAAGGATAGGTTTAAGACAGAAGAACTTCAGGATTCTAGCGGGGAACTATGCCTTAATGCACATTCCAGACAATGGACCACTGAGATGGGCTGAACCAACATTAATGAACGGAACAAACAATGACTAACATTACTAGAACACCAAAGACTAAACATAATACAACAGCAAGGACTAGATAAACAAGATAAAAACAATATGCATGAATCTTTATTTTGTCCAATATTGTAGCGCGAATTCCCAACTGTGCGGATAAAAAGTGAGATTTCTTATAGGCAAGACAATCAACATTTCATATCACAGTCAATCTTATAGGTAGTCTGCCGCATATAGCCAGACCTCTGCCCGTTGTGGCCGAGCCTACAGGGTGCTCCTAAAATCCTGCTACGATACCTATATAGTCGGCTGACCAGGACTGGACAACAGAGAGACCATCATTAGGAAAAAAAAGAACACAACTCTAAATCTAGCGATGAGCCCTACAGTGCGGAGACGGGACTCAACATCCTGAGACACATAACACAACACTATGGATCCCTGTAGTTCACAGCTGAAATCAGTGGATTGGGCCCCAGATTTTACCAGACCCCTGTGCCTCAGCCAAATCCAATATTGTGCCTAATGCCACCAGAGAGTCACGTCCCGGAACTGACTAGGACACATTACTATAGCAGGCCCACGATTTACTAAATAGAAATCTTTTCATGAGCTTGAAAAGCTAAAATAAATCAAACTAGAAACTGTAGCCATAACCATGCAGTCACAACTGAGATATGAAAATATTGGATCAGCTGGGAGGGGAGGGGGAAAATGTGAGGTAAGGGAAAATGGGAGGTGAGGAAAAAATGGGATAAGCAAATGGGGATAAGCAAAAACCCAGGAATGTTCCTCCCCATTCCTATGTTTGAGGAGTTACATCCTGCAACAAAAGTAAACAACACATCCTTTAGAATAATAAAACAGATGCATATGAATTAATAATACACATATACATTCTCCTGCTGTTCATTCAGACAGTTTGTCACAATGTTCACACTGGCCAGGCCAAGCCCTGCGCCAGCTACATACACTGAGTACAGTTGGACATCACATCTGAGCATTAGTTTGATTCACATATCTCAAACAACACATCATCTATGTTCTGACAACCATCAAGTGACAAGAGAACATCATGATACATGTGACAGCCAGGACACAACTGCCAGTCACATACCTTATACACAGCCTCAACAAGACAACACAACCACCAGTGCTACATCTGCACCGACTGTAAGCCAGACATGTGCTGTGCCTGACTCAATGGGATTACAAACACAACACAATTTCCCATTAACACAGGATTCAAATAGCAGCACCATACTAAACCCACAGACCGCATACAGGAATGTATAGCACTCCTCTGGATGCTCATAATGTGCTATCCACTTAACACCAATGCTGCTATCATTCAAGGGTACCAGTGCGACATACATGATTAATTACATGATGTGGGTAACAAATGGCATTTGAAATGCAATCACAACAACAATCCATTATCTATGTGCCCAGAACAATGCTGCTGCTTCTGGCGGCATAAACACCTGATTTACCCCATTTTAAGTGAACCCAGCTGGCCATTAATTATTAAACTACACCAACACATATTCCTGTACATATAGATGTTACTTACACCTAACAGGAACTTCTTATTTTAGCTAAAACACTAATCTTGGCCTTTGTTTACATTTTCCCTTTTGGTTGCCTGGTAATGCTAGCAGTAAAAACCGACAGGCGATCTATTAATAGGTATGACCTATTCGCTGTTTCCATTTTATTCGGGGGAGGCCTCATTATCCAATCTACCTACCGCTTAACATTATTCCAACACTTAATCCCCTAACTTCAGCGACTTTTTTAGATACTTGTTAAAAAACTATAGGCAATTATTAAATGCATGGCTAGTTATAACTTAGATCACCATTACCATGTAAAGGCGAATAAATCAATTTGTAGGCGTACCTCAACCATCGTGCATCAGTGTTCCAGCAGGAATGTTTCTGCAGGCCATATTTCAGACAGCCTGCCCGACCGCCTTTCATATTTGCAGGTTTAAGCACCCAACGGATGGACATCCGTGACACAGTCTGGTCGATGCCTATCGCTCATATACGTTCTTGAATGGAAATGGTGTGAGGGGGACGATTACATTCCACCTCTCTACTTGGTACCAGTGAGGCCGTCGGAGGGCCGAGGCCACTCCAGAGCTGAATCGCCGGGGCAAAATGCCAGCTCAACTTTGGCCGGATAGAATTACCCTTGATGCTCCAGCTGCGGGGGAGGGGTTTGTCACATTAAAAACTTGAAGGTTTCGATCGATGACAGAAAGTCGCGCCAAATGTCTACACACAGTCGGCATTTCTTTAATATGTTGTTGCTCGAGGAGGGACTATAGCGCCATCCGTCTGCAAGGCGGCAGCCATCCTTTGATGTGATAGACGCAATGTCTGGGCAGAAGTCGGCTAGATCTTGTGTTGTGGGGAAATTATTCTCTGGTTCACAGGCGGGCAAGACTTTTTGTTGTACGGGTCCCCAGATGAAAGCAAAATAGACGGCGGGTTGTTTCCACCCAGTCTAAATAAAAGGGAGAAAAATAGATTCTAGACTGTCTAGTGTCTAGACAGTTTTGTGACGTCATTTATACCCAGTATAACAACAGTGAAGTAAACTACTTTTGGGTTAGTCGACCAAAAGTTGTGAAGCGATACGGATGTGTGCAATATTCCTTGTTGTTTCTATAGAGAGAGACTATAGTGTCTATTGTTGATGTATATCGGCAGACATCGATCCAGTCTGTGATTTCATAGTCTCCATCTACAACAGGGATAACTATATGGTATTCTATTAATCATATCTAACTTAGATTATTCTTAGGAATAGAGTGCAGTACTGTGCGGTGATAGAACGTATTATAAGAGCGTCGGCAACAGTAGCCTATCGAGTAGCTTAAACTAGCTGGTGTGAGATATCATTTAACTCAGGGAGTTAAGGACAATGTAGTAAGATAATATTTAGAGAGATTGAGGATGATTGGTGAGGGGGGGGGGGGGTAGGGAGATGAAGGGAATGTAAACTGGTAGGATCTTCCAGTAGGGCATCTGCTGGGTTTCTACCCGTTTCCTTTAGTCTTTTCCTGTCTTACCATGACTCAGACCGAAGTGATGAGCTCCTCGGCCTTATGACAGAGTTAGGTTCTCTGTTATTTTTTGAGTGCGGCTGGTGGCCTACACTCACCTAATAAAGGTCAGTATCGAGTTGCTCTCACCAGGTGTGTTCTCTATTCAACAGGTTCCACTCAATTGTTCCACGTTATTCTACCAAGAAGCTAGCAACAAAGTCATAGAAAGTGATGGCTCAAGTATTGAAGGCAGAGTTTACTGAGAGGCTTTTGCACTGGGCCCATAACCCAGATGTTCTGCAGGAACCTGGCCTCTGCTGAGCAGGACATGATGATTATAAGTGGTTATTAAGTGATAGTTACATCACAGAAAATTCAGGACACTGTAAATAACACCTGTACCAGGAACACTAATAGATATAACTAACTGGAACAGTAACATTGTGTGTTAATATTGGGGAAATCTTACAACAAGTGACATACGAACATTTAGGTTTTCCAAAGTGACATTAACGATATTTGTATGATTTTCTGATCACAGAACATTTAATGAACAGAGTAGTTACAATGTGTGTGCTAGATCGATGATCCACTATCTGTTTCCACTATTGAAGACCAAGCATCCTGATTGTTCACGAGCTATCTGAAGAAGTCGACACGTAGCCTGAGATACACATCACTTGGGTGAGGTTTTCTGTCCCTGATATGGTGTTGTGGTGTGGCCAGTACGATGATGAAGCAGACTGTGCTCCTTGGCTGTTCGGTCTGATTCTGCATACACACTAGATTATACGACAGACATTCTACTCATATACTTTGCACATACACGACACTTTTCTCTATTAAACTAAATTGTTGTTTTGTTAGAGCCAGTGTTGTTTAGTGTGTTTCGGGAAAGAATGAGAGGGGGCTTGATACAGTATTGACAGAGAGAGAGGGAGGGATCCAGGGACAGACGGGATTTTGTGGACAGAAATCTTGAAGATCCTTAAGATAGTGATATGGGGTTAAAAGGATGTCGATGTTGATTCCCCTCACCCCAGGGACGACGGACGACATTTATTATAAAATAAAATACGACAGGGTTCTTGTCGTTGCGTCAGCCGAAAATGTTGTAGAGGCCGTGTCGTGTCACGCGGCTTCATATATATATATATATATATATATATATATATATATTATATATATATATATATATATATATATATATATATATATATATATATATATGCATATTCCGGTCTCCCTTCGAAGGGTTATCGACTTTCTCCGTAACCCGTATAAGTATCGCAGCTGTGCGAGATTCATTAGTGGATGGACGCCGCGTTGGTTACTTATGTGAGCAGGTCGCTCAGAAAACAATGGCAAAATACTGAACATGATCTTGCCAAGAAATCATTAACATCGGTAAATGCTGGTGTTGACAGCGATGTCCTGTAAATATGATATGCGGAATAGATATATATATATATATATATATATATATATATATATATATATATATATATATATATATATATATATATATATATATATATATATATGTGTGTGTGTGTGGTGTGTGTGTGTGTGTGTGTGTGTGTGTGTGTGTGTGTGTTTGCTATGTAAGTGCGTAATTAAGACACATACACTATGCCGCAAAGTATAGTTTGTGGCATATGTCCTTTTATCTTTCAGGTGCATACTAAATAAATAATTCATCAGACATTAAAGCACAGTATTTCAACTGTTTTACTAAGTGCATACGTACTTATGTAATATTCACCTAATAAATATTGCGACATATGCAAGGCAATGCATTCTGATCGATAGTGGATCATCTATACACCAACCTACCGTAACTTTCCAGAAACTTTATGTGGCTATGTGAAGTACTTACACCATCTCCAATTTGTAGGTCTGAGTGCACGGAACAATGGTTGATCTGTCCTTAACTCATGTGATGTTAGTCCGTCATGAATGACGAGGACCATTCATTACACTGCATCTTTTGATGAGGAACGAATGACTTGCGCTTTAGATTTCTATAGCGAGGTAGTGGTCGCGCAACTCCGTCGTTCCCGCTCTCTCGTCTGCGTCCATCTGGTTCCAGTGGCGAGCAATCAAAAGGCGAGCGGCTGCATGGGGCCCTCGTGCTACCGAGCTCATCCCATAATCAGGGTAATTAATTACTTGTTACACCAACGCACCTGCTTCCATACTAAATGCCCTACAATTATTAACACATAGACGCACTTAGGTCTGTATGCCTGTATCGTATAGTTATTAATGTTGACTTTGTGTTGAAGACAAATAATACGATGTGTTTCTTCCTTTTCCAACCTCCATTGTCTATGTTGATGAGGTAGGATGTGTTTATTACAGATTGATGAGCAGCTTTATCGGCCAACATATCAAATACTTGTTTGGCTACTTATTCACGCGGGTATAAGTTGCAACCGTCCACTATGCGGCAACAGGATAACACATCCAGCTTTCATCTAACAATTTTAAACGATAGTCCAGCCACCGCAGTACTAAACATGGCGGCTATAGTGGTATGTCACTGGATTGTTTGGGCAATTCTCTGTCAAGCAGTTGTATTATTTGGACTAGTCAGCAATAGCATCAATATTGTTTGCTTTGTGAAGCAAGGGTTCAAAGAGTCCATCAATGTTAGCTTAACAGGTATGTATGGCGGATGACTGTTAACCATTATTAATTGTCATGCACTGGACTATTATACGTATATTGCCAATTGACGATCTTCCTTTACTTACACTTCATATTATACTGTTAAATATGCTAGTGAAAAGGACATTTACATCATTGCTTTGCTGATCCGGCAGCTTCTGCAGCTTGTCTTGTTCCAGCGTATTGGTGTTATCTTTCGTCTGGAGTAAACTAGGCAGGCCAAGAGAGGTATCATGCTGCATGGGCAACACATGGTCTCTACTAGTCAGCCCAGGATTTTTGTCATGGATAGGTTATTTTGTTAAAGCAATCTAGCATGGCAAGATGCCAGTATAGTATAATGCAAGTAAATTCATGGTTACACGATGCACATGTATGTTTCATTTACAGTTAAACAGTATTTTTTTTTTTCGCTCGCTCGCTGTGACCTCAAGCGTAATCCAGACACACTACTACAAGTAGTGTTGAACTGAATTTTGCGTGTGGATTAGCATTCCCTGTTAACAGTGTTCCTCGTCAAAAGGCGTACCCACTCCGACTTCATAGGTACTTGTAATTCACGTCTCTAAGTCAAGGACGCAGGTCAACATTTTAGTCCAACTATCCGGTGTAGGGGCTGAACCCTTTACCTCGGCATCAACACACAGAATTTTTAAGAACACGCGTTCTTATCCATTTGACCATACTGACCTACCTATATTGTAATGTATGACTAATAGTGTCTATAACGCCAGTTTTATGTCTTTTACATGGCGTTGCAGTCAAACCTATCATGCATTGACTGGTTGTGATTTACTAAGCAATTTAGTTCAGGCGTTTGCCGACAGCAGACAAGTTGGGAATTATATGGACGCTATCGATATGTGATTTTATAGAAGAACGTGAAGAAAATCACAGATATATACTATATATATATATATATATATATATATATATATATATATATATATATATATATATATATATATATGTGTGTGTGTGTGTGTGTGTGTGTGTGTGTGTGTGTGTTGTGTGTGTGTAAAGAGCAACTAAGATATCCGAACAGAAGTTAACTCACACAGAGAACTGAATACTCACATAAGAGAAAGACAACCCACATTCAGTGAGCATGACATGAACAGATGCCAGCAGGAGTATGTTGTCACAACAAGAAAGCTAGAGGGGTGGAGAGGCTGGGTAGGTCAAGAGACAAGAGACAAGACGCTGGACAATTTGACATGATATTATTTACGAGTGGCGGTATAATGTATAATTAGCAGCCAAATAAACGGAAGGCCGTGGACAGGACATGATCATCAACGTGTATTATCAGAAGAAATGTGTCATTGCTTTCTGAATGGCCGACGCCTCATACTATCGAAATCAACACAAAGGGTGTGCTTCAAAGCTGCGCGAGGCTGATTACGAACCCTCAGCTCGGTATGTAGGGGGATTATGCAACAGCAACTTTCACAATCCCTACCGTGTTGCATAGCCGGCTACATAGCGTGTAACAAATTCGTATCACATCCAAGAAGAATAGTACACAAATTAACGGGTGGCTTAGAAGAAATCTTCACTGAAATGTTTTCATATATAATCAAACACTGACACATGACAGTTTCCGCCGTTGAGATATTGCACCTTGTGAAATCAAACAAGGCGTCCACATAATAAATAATATTATATAACTTTAAACAAAAAATATAATAAATACTTAAAATCCCGAATACATTTTGTAAGAATAATAATGCTGCCAATACGATGAGGGATATTCCTACTTTCAAGTTATTTTATTTGTCATTTTGTATGTTTAAATAGTGATATATTAGGGATGCTTGCCAAGAAAATGCATTTCTTTATCACCATTTGTACTTGGGAAAAATGATGCATAAATGCTACGCCAGTATATCTTTGTACTTCTTTTATTTATATATGTGTCCGTGTATTTGTTGACATGTAATCCGGTTTCTAATTCAATATGGACACCGTCTAATGGACTTACGTTCTAATATGCGTTATTTATACGTATTTTATTAACTTATTATCTTTTGAATCGTGTTGCTTTTATTATAGCAGCCACACATATGTTAACAGTGAGCCATAATTCTATTGTTGCATCTTAATTGTTCCAGGTTTATTTTTTTATGTTTTTTTCTCTCACAGATGTCATAAAAAGTGTATTTCTATTTAAGGTCTGGCAATATCTGACCTCGGATGTCTGATACCCTTAATTTGGACAAATCTCTGCTACACACCAGCGTTCAGTGATCTGGACTTGCCCTTTGAGGCTAGTGAGTTCCAGTATATGACCAGTGGGGTTACCCATGTTACCCTAACTCGAGTCAGTAGCTGGATTACGGCCACGATCACTCTTGAAAGATGCTTGTGTGTGGCCATGCCTTTAAAGGTATAGTATTTGGTCAGAAAATACCATTTATAGCTATTTAACTTAATCATTAAAGACATTGCATTTGTAAATGTTATCGATGCCCAGTATGTAACAAAAACACAAGATTGTGCGAGTCTTGTGGTTATTTATATAACAACATCCGCATAACAACCGATACAAGTTTTGACATTAAATGATCCAGACAATGTCTTATAATATTGTGAATCAAGAAAGTCCAACATACTGCTATTTTACAAAATCGTAGCATCCAAGGAACTGGCTTATATGCGGTTCCCTGTCTCTGAACTAGGATACGTTGGAAGCATCCACTATCACAGTGGTTGAGAAAGAACAGCAACGGTAAGCTTGGGTCCCGGAGCACGCCGTGCGGGTTAACCAATGTATAGTAAACACGTGACACAAGGAACTCTGGCTGTGACATGCATGTGAAAAGGGCAATTGCAAAGGATCACGAGTATCCAGCTACATTTGACAATGTTCTGGAATGAAGTGTGTATATGATGATGAATGATTAGTTGTTAGTGGTTGTATACATGGTCGTTATAGTAAGATATATTCTGGACATACACAACAATAATATATGGATAAAAACAAGGGAGAAAGGGTCAGGTGGAGAGAACGTCGCTCTATAGTGGTTTATTTGTTTACCCTCGCTAGCTGTGAACTCAAGCGTAGTCCAAATACACTACTTCTAGATGTCAACTGCCATTTAACTGTCATTTACTGCCTATATAGTACCTTACGGTATATGGCAGGAGGGTCTTCAGCTAGTATACTGGGCTAAAATGTGCGTGTGAATTGACTTTCCATATTACCAATGTCAATCTCCATCAGATGAACCCACTCCTACTTCAGAGGTGCTCTATAGTGTAAAATATCGAGTTCACATACAGTTGAACGTAGCGTTCTGCTACTTGTAAAACATGTATTTCTTGATATAGAAGGAAGGTAAAGGAGGAATGTGCTATTGGAGGAACATCCAAGCTGCTTGGTTATGCATATGATATAGATATTATTGGGGGAAATGAATAAAAGACATTGGAAATATTGACTCACTTAAAGGAAAAAGCCCAACAGAAGGGGCTGGTTATCAACCAAGATAAGACAGAATATATAGTAATTTAAAGAGACGGAATGGCTAAAAGCTCTGGCCACATATAAATAGATAATATGACCATTAAAAGAACGGAAACATACAAATACCTGGGTACAATCTTCAACTGCTCCAACATCATAAGGGAAGAAATACAAACTAGATTCAGTTCTGGAAATAAGATATACTATGCACTACAACAACTACTAAAATCAAATGTGCCATCTCGTAACACCAAAATCACAATATACAAAACACTAATCAGACCTGTTGTGCTGTATGGCTCTGAAACCTGGAGTACAACGAAAGGAGACGAAGCCTTGTAACAATCATTTGAGAAAAAAGTTTTAAGATTCATCTTTGGGCCCATTAGGGATACACAAAGTGGAGAGTGGAAAAGAAGAATTAGCAAAGACATTTATGATCTGTTTAAGTCCCCGCTGTGGGGTAGTGAATGTGAATACCATATGAAATGGACTGAAATGGTTGTCTAGGGGAAACACGAATAGGTCCTCGGATTCACCGTATCAGGCGTTTAATCGAGACAGTTTCGTTCCTAAAAGACTCCAGGAATATAGAGTAGTTATTGGCTCTATTGATGTAAGAATGAGATATGGGTCGGATAGACTCCACCCACTTTACAAGATAAACTACCTTCCTGAAGAATATAACAGAGAATAGGTCACTTAACCAGAGATCTCGATCAAGTGGTTATTCTTGGATAAGATATCTGAGACTGTGTGTTGGTCGACCTCCCACTGGATTCTCTGCATATAAACATATAGTAGCACAGTTCTCTACAATAACAAACAGTGTAACACTGGTCACTAGACAATGAAAACTCTCCTGACCAACATATATCTTTTATTACCAGAATCTCGTAACAGGGAAGTACAAGACTCTGTCTCCACTACAAGCTATAACAACCTCATACACAAAATACATTCTCAAATAATGTATGAACTTCTACTCTAAAAACTCTCCTCCTCTTCTTCTCTTCCCTGCATCTAAAACCCAATCACCCGCACTTTGCTTGTTGTGTCTTCCCGACTGCCCTACTCGGGATGACTGTTTCTACTATGTGCCGTCTAATCTCTACTAGGCATATACATCACTACATGATGTCTATCACACGGAAAAACCAAATCAATCATAGATCAGGGATCTGACTGTTGATAGTATCATTGTTGTAACTAAGTTCTTGAAGACACCAATCTTCTAAATCAGGAGAATGTAGATTCACTCCACACAGGGCCTCTCTACAACTGTCTTTATTCTCCCACAACAACAGTCCTATTACGACACTTCTACAGTTATAACCTAACTCCTCTTCGTATTCTACCGCTGAAATAGATGAGCTCCTCCCATCCTAACTTGACCAGACACCACAATGTGCCACTGAGAAAAAACAAGGTTCTCTGTATACTGAACACTGTAATGGGGATACGGCTCATTGACGTTGATAAAATACAGTCATAATTGACCAACAAAAGGGACAGTCCTCAGTGGTCCCTATAGTACTTTCGAGAAAAATGATGATGTTGTGACTTGAATTCTGGACTACTCGGTCAGGCATTGGTCTTGAGAGGAAAATATGTCTGCATTTAAAAAGAAGGAGGGGCTCACCCCCACTGGTAGTCGTGTCCAACATTCTGGAACGGATAAAGCACATACTCTCAACTAAGTCGCTGGGGTCTCCAGCGAACGAAGAACTCTCTATAAGCTGGGGTCATAGTTGGCTGAACATCTTTAGGCGGCCTCCTGCGGATTTATCTGGGTAACATGCTTCGTCCAAAGGAAAAGATGCATCCACAATGTCTCAAGGGGACATTGAACCAAACAAGAGGATCCGTACTGGTTTCATGTTCACTCCCATTGAGTATGACTGCTTAATATCGAGAGTAACATCCAGTCCGTAAGCTGTTGCAGACTATAACCTCCCTGATACTACAGGAAGAATATTAGTGTCATCTCTCGTCAGACGCCAGTGATGAGTATTAGAAGCTTTTCAATAGCACTTGGCCAAAATTGATGTCACCAGAGTCGCCAAAACCAAAAGGGGATAACTCCGTCTGGAGTTTCTCACTGTTGCTAGAAGAATAATAGGGGATTATTTCCCCTGCCTCTGGTTCTTGGAAAGACGGCCGATGTCTAAAAGTACTGAGTGACTCCTAGGCTAGATAATTAACCCTCCTAAAAGACTTCTAGTCCAACCGTATCGGCCAAACGTTTACAGCCAAAGTTGTCCATAAGTAGACTCAGCCAAGATGTCCCACGCCCGCCTCAAATGTCAAGGCAACATAGAGGCAAAATGGGCCCACAAGGGCCTACACCCTCTCCCTGAATAAACTCACATCTTTCTCGGTGGCTGGCCAAGACTCAAGTGAAGTCCGGTCAAGCCCGGGAGCTATGCTAATTCCAGCCCTGGCACAAGATTCCTCGCCTCTATCTGAACGATGGTATGTGCGCTAAACATTACCATATAAGGAACTGCCAGTCTCTGGTACGTAATGTTTCTCCTTCCTAGAAAAGGTATTTATAATCGTCTGCAAGCTGGAGTAAACTGGGACGTTATGTCACACCCGCTAATCATTGGTATCATGAAGGCTAATAGACTACATTGCTGGGACATATAGAAAGAACGGAAGATAATAGGGAAACAAAACTCGCTTACACTCAGGAAATAAATGACGGTAGACCCCGAGGTAGACCAAGAAGACGGTGGAGATATAATACATATACAGACCTACAAGCACTTGGAATCAACGACTGGCAAGAGAAGGTCAACCAGAGAGACGAATGAAGACGGATTGTATCTTCAGCAAAGAACCTTAATGGCTCGGAACGTTAAAGAAGAAGAAGAAGAAGAAGAAGAAGAAGAAGAAGAAGAAGAAGAAGAAGAAGAAGAAGAAGAAGAAGAAGAAGAAGAAGAAGAAGAAGAAGAAGAAGAAGAAGAAGGTGTCTGTCGTGGATCATCTTCCAATTCTGCCGTCAAGCGCCGTGGGGAGGTATAATTTGCGCTCCAGCGCCCGATGGGCGGCACTGGATAGTGTCATTCCGTGTGATTGTACAATACCTTTCTTCTTGTTCTGCGTTCATTCGGATTTTTTTTTCGGACGTGATTGCGTTGTGCCTGTTTACAGCTGAGCTGCGTTCTTGCGCCGTTAGGCCGACACATCCGACTTCTGCGGGCATTTGTTGACCGGGTTAACCTTCCCGGGGTACAATACCTTTGATGTGGTCAATTCATTTTCTTCTTGGGCGTCCTCGTGGTCTCGTCGCAGATGATCGTTGATGTAAGGCCTGCGATGGTAGTTGACTGTGTTTGCATTCTAACGACATGGTCAAACCACTTGAACTTCTTCTTTCAATAAATGTGGCAAAAGGTGTTGAACCCACTGTCTGTTTGATAACAGCATTTCTTACTCGGTCTCAGATTGTTAAGTTGACAGATCTCCTCATGCATTTCATCTAGCAGGTGTTGATTTTGTGAAAGTGTGATTTGGATAAAGTACAAGTTTGAGTTTGGTAGCATGGGGTTTGTGTGAATATAGATGAGTATATTTGGTTTTTTCAATAGGGTGACAATTGATATGTTGCTGTTCTGCCTTAGCTTTTTGACATCTGATTTCGATTTCTCTGTCCAATCTGCCTTCTACTGTGATCATACTTCCAAGTTATTTAAATTCTTTAACTTGATTCAGAGTTGTGCTATTTATCTGTATACTTAGTTGCCCAGGAGATCGACTAATTTGCACTACTTCGGATTTGGCTGTATTTATACTCATATTGTATCTACTTCATGTTTAACTCAGATTATTGATATGGTTGTGTAGTCTGCCTTCGTCGCTGTGAAACAGGCACTGATCGTCTGCAAATAGAAGTTCATTTACTTTCTGTGGATTAGTTGTTTCATCTGGAGTAATGAGTTCTAAATTTTCTGAATCTTTTCTGTCAAGGCTTACTTCTTTGGATATTCTGTCCATGTACATATTAAATAGCGGAGGAGAGAGCACACATCAATGTCTCACTCCTGTTTTGACTGTGAACATATATGATATACCTTCTTGTGTTATTACTACACTTCGGCTCGAGTGGTACATGGATATGATGTTTTCTAGCAATTGTCCTTGCATCCCATAGTCTTCAATTATGGTCCATAATTTGTATCTGTCTACGTTATCGAAAGTCTTTTCCTGATCTACAAGTTTTTTTTCCACATATTTGTCTAAGTGTAAATAGTGTATCAGTGCAACTTTTACCTTTCCGAAAACCGAACTGTACTTTGCTTAACTGTTGTTCAACTATTGGTCTAGCTCATTGTCCAATAGTTTAGCGTACATTTTCCCTATATGGCTCAGGAGTAATATACCTCCATATGTTTTGCACTCTCTCATATTGAATTTTCTTTTTCCATATTGGTACTATTATTGCATGTTGCCAATCATCTGGGACTTTTCTCTCTGCCCATACTTTATTAAAATGTCTTGTTAATCATTTACTTCCTCTTTTTTTTTTTTGGTCTCATAGGCCTGAATAGCTTACGTGGTTATTCCATCAGGACCCCGCGATTTGTTTTTAGGACTTTTCTGTATAACTGCTTTGACTTCTGCAGGGATGAAATTTGGTTCTTGTTGTCCATGGCTTTTAGGCACAATAGTGAGGTTTTCTATGTTATGTGTGAGGTTAAGCAGTTCTTGAAATTATTCTGCCCACCTTGCTAGTCTTTGTTATGGATTAAATATAGGTATACCTCTTTTGCTGTGTATGATGGTGGTTGGGTTGTAGCATGCACCTCTGTTTCTCATTGCATTGAATCGTTTATAACATTATCTTGGGTAGTCTTTGCTAAGGGTCGCCATCTATTCACCGTATATTCTCCAGAATTGAACAAGTAATTACCTATGCACGTATATCTGCCAAGATACTGTGCTTGCCTTATCACCACGAATACAAGTGACGTTTGTTGTAAAACATTGGCATGGTGTTGGGACACTACTGAGGTCATTAACATAGCACAGTAATACATTCGCTTGTATTCAACAGGTATTATAGATGTAGATGAAAGAAATATAGGTATGCGAACATGACAGACAATATAAACATTGCAAGCTATTGTGACAACATGACAAATGACAACAGTTTCTAAACATTAAGAACACGTCCTTGTTGATGGAAGCTATCAGATTGCGACTTTACTCAGTGGTCACGCAGAGATAAAAGCCATACGAGGAAACAAAGCAACCAAAACAAAGAAGGATTCCTTCTAAGGACTAAAACTACCCACCACAGACGAGCCAGGAACCATCACTGACGAACGTAAAAGCAGGAAGAAATTTTTAAAAAAAAACAGGAGAATCTGCCAGCCAGTCCCCTAGCTGATTTCACAGGCACAAAAGTGAAATCGATAAGTCATCTAATACTGACAAAGAAAACGATACAAACTAACACCGCACTCTGAACCACAGCAACTATAACCAATGCCACTGAGGCTGGTTGAACGGGGTGGAAAGGTGTTTTTTTTTCTTTTTTCTACAAATCGGATTGGATGGAATACATTATACGAGTAATGATGTACAAGTCGTGTAGAAGGAACCTATTGTGGGCATGTGAAGTGTTCGGACTTGGGTGCACGGTAGAATAGATGACAAATTGATTCCCTTGAACGATGAGAGCTGGCATCGAACCACTGCCCAGCAGTGCTCATGCCGTTGCAACGATGCGACCACTGATCTACTAAATAATGCAGACATTACAGCGTTCCTACATATAGTTGATATTGAAATATTTGAGAGGTTAGAAATAAATAAGATCTCAAATATGTCTAATATAACAGAGCTCCATCTCTGTTAGAGATAGTTAGTGGGAAATAGAGAAGGGTTTGGGAAATGTCGCACCCGTGAACACTATTGAAAGGGGAGTTGTTAGGGAAACATACGGGTGACGTCAAGGATAACCAGTTCTAACTTAGCCTGTGGTCCGTCAAGATGCGTTTTCATGAAGTTTTACTAAATTGTACCTCGGGATAATAAAAGCCATTTACACTTGACCAAGGCTGATGGTTCACATCGATTTTGCTGCGATTATCGGGCGTTGAACAAAATCACTAAGAATGTAGCGTACCCATTGCCGGTGATCGACGATATTTTAGGCTTACTTAATGGGTCTACATTCTTCACTACATTAGATGCAAGGTCAGGATTTTGGTGTATACCTATGTCTCCAGATGCCCAAAAGAAGAGTGCTTTTTGCACACACGCAGGTTCTTACGAATTTTTACGAATGCCATTTGGAGTACGTGCGGCGCCTTCTCACTATATGTTATTAATAAATCAGGTATTAGAGGGCATGCAAAAGTTTGCATTGGCATACATAGATGACATTTTGATCTACACAGCAGGAGATATACAAGATCACCTGAAACATGTAAAATTAGTATTTGACAGATTAAGAATACATGATGTTAAATTGAAACTTAGTAAATGTGAATTTCTAAAAACAGAAACAAAGTATTTGGGGTATATCATTAATAGAGACGGAATTAAACCAGATCAGGATAAGGTAAAGGTTATTAGAGAACTACCTACTCCAACTAACGTAAAAGAAGTTCGTGCGTTTATCGGTACGTGTGGGTATTATCGTCGTTTTATTCCAGGGTTCTCAAAAATAGCAGAGCCTATTACTAACCTGACTGGCAAATACGCTAGATTTAAGTGGGATGATGAATGTCAAAAAGCTTTTGAGTTTTTAAAAAATAGCTTAACAGTAGTGCCACTATTAACACATCCAGATTTGAATAAACAGCTAATATTGTATACAGATGCTTCAGATAATGCTATAGGAGCATGTTTGGTTCAACCATATGAAGGAAAATAATCTGGGATACCAGGAGTTAAAAATGAAAGACCAATATATTTTTTGTCACATAAACTTAGCAAATCTCATCGTAAATGGTCGACTATTGAGAAGGAGGCTTACGCTATCCACTATGCTCTTCAGAAACTTAATTATTATCTACATAACGCAAATTTCATTATTAGAACTGACCACATGCCTTTAAATTCTTTATTAGAAGCTCCAGTGCAGAACAGAAAAATACAGACATGGGCATTGAATCTGCAGGGATACGATACTAGAATAGAGTATGTACCAGGTAGGAACAATACATGTGCAGATTTATTGTCCAGAATCCCGTATCCACAGACATAAGGAAACACGGAAGACGAAGGCGAACCGGAAATAGACGACCGAAACTGGCAAGTAAATATATTAGATTCTGCCATAATAAATAGAGAAGATTTTGAGAGTTTACCGTCGGATCAAGAATCTGAACCTAGAGCAGAAGACCCACATTTAATGCAATTTAATATGAAAGAAGAACAAGAATTAGATCCAAAAGTTCTAGAATTAAAACAGAAATTAAAAGAAACGGGTGAGAACAAGTATAAGAAGAATTATTTAGTTTTGCAGGATGACGGTCAGTTATATTACGTGAATGAAAGAAACGAACAGTTAAGGAAATATATTCCAAATCATTTGGAAAGTGAAATTTTAAAAGCATATCATGATGAAAATGGTCATCTTGGTCGTGATAAGTTAGTGAAAGCACTCACGAATAAATATTATTGGCCGAACTTATTTAAAACTGCTTGTAAATACGTCGATACGTGTGAAAAATGTAGATTAAGAAATATGAAAACAATCAAATGTCCCTTACAAGATACTGATATTCCACAATTTCCAATGCAGAAAGTGAGCTTAGATATATCAGGTCCTCATCCTAGAACACTATCGGGGAATTTATATCTACTACATATCGTAGATTGCTATAGTTTATGGCCAGAAATTTATGCAATTCCAGATAAAACAGCAGATACCATCATTAATATTTTTTTTACAGGAGTTCATACCAAGATTTAGTTGCCCACAGATCGTACTCACAGATAACGGTAAAGAGTTTGTGAACAAGAATTTTGAGAAGTTATTACAAGATTTGAATATAAACCATATAAAGACCTCGTATTATAGACCTTCTTCAAATGCTAAAAACGAAAGACAACATAGAACATTGTATAACATTATAGCAAAGATTGTCGATGAACATGAAAAAGACTGGGACCTATTCCTGGGACCTGCACTAAGCGCAATACGCACAAATCAAAATGAGAGCACAGGGTTTTCACCATTTTATTTATTGCACGGGAGAGAGCCTATACTACCCATTGACAATCTGTTAAAACCAAGACGTAAATATATGGGGGAAGATTTTCAGGAAGTTATTATACAAGAAATGCACAAAGCGCATGTAAGGTTAAAGAACAATATAATTAAAGCTAGAGAAAGACAAAAAAGGTATAGAAACGAAAATACACAATTACAGGAATTCAAAGTAGGTGATAGAGTTTATTATAAGAAGCATAGAAGGAACTCCAAATGTGATGCTCATTGGATTCCAGGTTATTATATTTTACTGTATCATACAGTATAAAGAACCAAATCACAGGACATGTAGCGAGGGCACACGTAGAGCACTTAAGAAGAGATAATGAAGATAAGAAAGACAATCATAATAATTATTATTCAGACGACTTATATTCAGATGGACAACTCGTCAGAAGAACTACAATACCCCTAGATTTTGGAAAAGATCCGGTACAAAGTCAATTAATAATTAATAACAACACCAGTTTACGAAGATACATGTGAACAGACAACACCGAAAACGTTGATGAAAGAAGAGAGGAATACGTATGATGGTTGTTATGATACTGTTAAATCAATGGAAGAAGAGGTAAACGCTCCATTCAAAAATACCAGACAAGCAGTGAAAAGGAGAATAGAAAGACAGAGAGAAAGAGAGGTGAAAAGACAGAGGAGAATCAGGGAAAATTCATCAAGCGACGAGTACATGCCCCTACTCGAAAGGTCGTTAAGAAATTACGATAGACAGATTAGATTGGATATAGAAAGAAAATAAAATAGCGGCTGCTAGAGATAGACATACAGATGAAAAGAAGGAATGGATGAAAATTCAGAATCTAATAGAGATAGTAGTATGGAGGAAAATATTTCTTTACGAGAGGATGAAGATATTGATGTGGAAATAGCGCTTATACAGAAAAATTTAGAGTTACTGAGGAAATGGAGGTATAGGAAATAAATAGATAGAAAAAGCTGCAGATGGCAAGATGAAAATTTTGTACTTTAAAGAGGAAATTGATAGTTGATGAAATATAGTAGCAGTGTATTACAGATGTGTTATAGAAACTATTGGCAAATAGTTTAATTGATAGTTGTGCTGAGTGGTCTTGAGGAGATGATGTGGTGTATTTTATATATACGATATGCTGCGTATTATGGATGTAAATTTTCGTCTGGTCTTGAAGATGTATTTGTATTGACATTTGATTTTGAGATTAGACTTGTTGAGTTTTCTTAAATAGATAAATAATTTATTGTTAGTCCGTAAAAGTGACTAGGATGTATGTTATATTATTTTGAATTGATTAATTACCTTTATTTGATATGAGGGGAAAGAAAAATGATATTTAAAAACCTGGGGGGGGGGGGGGGGTATAATATCCTGTTGTGATTTTATTTTGCTTGACTCATGATTTAAGTGAATTGTCTTGTGTGTTGAATAGTAATTACCTTGTTTACAAATATGTTGAAAATTGTTTAAGTTTAAGTTTAGTTCACAAACAGTTATGGTTTTGTCTAGAATAAAAGCAATACATGGGGCTTTATTTAAAACCCTTCGTTCAGAAAATAGTTAATAAACTACGGAGGACTAGTAGAGAGACACATTCTCTTTATGAATAATAAGTTCATGAATACCTTGTGTTAGTAAGAAGGCTGCTGTGATAATCAGCGGTAATGTTTTAGGATAGGGAGGTTAATTACATACTGGCTACGAAGTTGTGGACACATATGCCATACTTAAATGGGGTTACTACACAAGTAAAAGGGTTCTCGGGGAGTTAAAAATAGGAGCTGCATTACATCAGCATTGATGGAATATATATGGATTGGATGCCATATTGGGGAAGAAAACATTAACGTAACTAACGCATATAGTAGTGGGGTAAATGTGAGGAGCTAGTCATTGGAAATTGATATTGAGGGGGCTGTGAATAGCAGATCATATGGTTGAATAGACGGGGATACTTATCAGGAGGGGGTAAATATAGGAGCTGTGACAAGCAGCGTGAATTAAACATATGTTCATGAAAAATGAGCATTGTAAATGGTTTCATGATGGAACATGAGACAGGTGAAATATTGTCGTGCGTGTGGCAGTACGAATATTGAGTATATATTTTCAGATCGACTTAATTTATAACAAACAGAGATATAAGTTCATAAGATGTGTTTTTGAAAAACTTTTAATTTGGAAAAGTTTTTGCGTTTGCAAGGGAGGTAAATGTGATTGGTTTCTGACTATTTCCTTATATCTTCATAACTGGGTGCGCACCCCATCAATATCTTTTCTATCTATCCTGGTGTAGTTGATGTTGAGAGAGAATGAGAACTTACGTGACGCAAACTATATACTAACGAATTTTTTTTGAACAATTGTAATTGGAAATATCTTTATGAACTGCGTTTTTTTTTTAAATAATGAAATCTTGTGTACTCAGAAACGAAGAAGAAGTAACAACGAAAATAGCAGTTAGCTATAAGAGAGTATTATAAGAGACAAGAAGAGATGTTGAACTTGAAATAATAGGAATGAGGTTTAAGATAGTTTGGAGAAATAATATTGGGTTAGGATGGTAGTGAGGGAAAGCTAAATGGGAATATGTAATATGTAGGTTAGGGAGGTAAGACTTTTGAGAAAAGTCTTCTTAAAGAAAAGGAGGAATATAACAGAGCTCCATCTCTGTTAGAGATAGTTAGTGGGAAATAGAGAAGGGTTTGGGAAATGTCGCACCCGTGAGCACTATAGAAAGGAGAGTTGTTAGGGAAGCTTACGGGTGACGTCAAGGATAAACAGTTCTAACTTAGCCTGTGGTCCGTCAAGGTGTGTTTTCATGAAGTTGTACTAAATTGTACCTCTGGATAATAAAAGCCATTTACACTTGACCAAGGCTTTGGTGTCATCTCTTGTGATTGCCTTTCACCTGTTCGCTCCGTTACACTAGCGTATTTGTAGAATTCAACTATGATAAATTGTTGCTAAATAAAACAATACTCAACTACTGCATTAGGCATATTCCCAAAGCCATAGCAGTGTCCATTTCGAAACAATACAGAGGACATTCTTCGTTTGCGTTAAGACACGAGATGATCTCGGGATTGGTATAACAACCAGCAAGATCAAAGGTGATAGAGGCAGGTGTCAAAGACTCAGTTATATAGGAATGGAGACCACCCTGAAAGAGTGGTCTACCTCAAGTAGAATAGAGGTAACCCAGTGCCCCTACATGAGGGCAGGGTAGGTGTAGGGAATAAATAAGAAGGGGAACTATTAAATAGTTCTCTCATGGGACACGGAGGTGTCAACCAGAGAGTAAGCACTCTGGTCACGGCATAATCACGCCAACGTGATAGACACGGAGAACTATACTGAAACTCAAGAGAGGCCACTACTCTAGCGTGCTGAATGATGCCGCACACAAAAGCCGTAGTGCGCCCCAAGTCCTTCCGCGTACTGTGTAAACAGCACGGGAGGAGTGATCAGACGGGACACAGACTTCGTAGTGAACGCATCGCTTAGCGTCGATGCTTATTTCGTTAGCCGAGTAGATAGATTAGCAGTAGGGTTAGGAAACGACTAGTGATAGGCAATTCTGTGCATTCTTGTGTGATTTGTTAGCGACTGTTTTGTTGTACATTGATGTGATGCAAAGAGCCAGTGGCAATAAAATGTGTAATCAATTCCTCTCGTACGACTAACAAGTCTTTTTGTGTGGTGCGAGAGAAGTTATCCCGGAATGCCTGTGACATCGGTTGATGACAGGCTAGGATAAAGTGGTGTCAGAAGTGTAGCTTGGACAATTGTTCAAGCTAAAACACTCACCCACGGCTCTAAAATAGTATTACGGTTAGATAATCACAGGGTTTAATTTATGTTAGTGATAATGGCGTGTGCAGACAGAACAAAGTGCGAGCTGTGCCCATCGTGACCAAATTACGTTTTTTTATGCTTATTGAGTTATTTTGTGCTTATGAACATGTTTTCTTCTGATTTGTAAGTATTATTAATATAGTTTTGTATCATTTATTTCTACAATTACTTATTTATTTACTAGTATTTGTCAAATATGATTCACGGCGGAGCAGACACAAAATGAGCCGACAACAATATCGATTTTTTCCAATCTAAAAATAGCGCTGCACCGGTGATGTATCGCGACTAACAAACAGCTGCGTTACGCCATTTGCAATCAGCGACTGATTGTTTACAAATCGCAAAGCGGCTGCTCGCCTGAATCGTTGGCTTATATCAAATATTATTTGTTTATATTAGTTAATTATTGAATATATTTATTTATTTGAACATTATTATTACCTTTATATTTATTTCAAAGCATTTATTTAATTATTTATATACTTTTTCTATTTCTTACCGTCGCGATGGCACTACTTTTGCTATGCAAATAAGACGCAGTCTGCACAACACTTCCATAAATTAAACAGCTAGAGTTAGGGAAGGCAGAAGACGTTAGAACGAAGACAGGACAGTGACATTTATTATTAATTAAACCACATTGTATTGTCCTGGGGCATGTGATTGTACAAAATTGTCTAAAATTATATATCGTTTACAAGTGGTTAATTGGTGATGCTCTTGATAACCAGGGAGAACAACAGCCGGTCATAAGCATAACGCAAGCTGTATGTGGTATTGCCAGACGATTGGACTTGAAGTGGCAAACGATTGTACATGATTGATCTGGAATGTTAAGATGAGTATACCCAAATTATTTTGCATGCAATATGATTAATAATGCATCTCATTTTCAGCGTGTGATGTATTAGCATATTTTTTGTGATCTATTTTTTTGTGCAGGTTGTAATCTAAGAGTATATTTTTTGTACTCAGGGATTTAAAAACCTAACATATCTAATATAAATAAGAATAAATATTTGAGTGCCTATCAACTCTAGCTAATTACCCAACAACATGGCAACATTAGCTGATTTCATAAAAGCAGGCAAGGAATTAGAATACACAGGAAAGGACTTAGAGCAATATGCTGATCAAAAATTTAGGGAAGCAAAAGATGCTGAGAGAGATGAACGTGCACGAGAAAGAGTACATCAGAAAGAGATTGTAGAACTAGCTGAGATAACAAAACAAAAGGAGTTAGAAATAAAACATAAACAATTAGATCATGATAAAGAGATCAAACAAAAACAATTAGATCAGGAAAGAGAATTAAAGCAAAAACAATTAGATCAGGAGAAAGAATTAAAACAAAGAGAAATAGATGAAATGGCAAGAGTAAAAGAAAAACAAATACAAGTTGAATCAGAGACACAGTTAAAGATGAAAGGTATGGATGTAGATTCACACTTAGAGATCTCCGCTACAAAACTAAAAAGTCAGCAAGAAGAAAATAAATTTAATAAATACAAAAACATTATTAAGCCATTTTGTAAAGAAGATTCCATATCAGCCTGGACAGAAAATGTCGAATATCAACTGAAATACCACCAAGTACCAATCGATATGTGGGCCATGATCTACATGAAGAACCTCAGTGGGGATCCCCTTAAAGTGATAGAATCAATACCAACTGATCTTAGATCTAACTATCAGTACATCCACGATAGGATAATGCAACATTTCTTACTTGATGCCCCTGGGTATCAAGTACAGTTTTCCAATTTAAAACCAAAGCCAAGCGAGACCTTTATCGATTATGTCTCAAATGTCCAAAGCGTACTAAATAGATGGCTTAGTGCAGCAAAAATAGGAAAGGACTTTGAAAAACTTAAAAACCTAATAGCCATGGATAAAGTCATATCCACAATACCATCTCCTTTCGCTAAATTCCTTCAGCAGTCAGACATCGAGACCATAGAACAATTTGAAAAGAAAGGCTCGGCATATTTTTCTTCAAATAGAGAGATTTTTAAGACATCATATAGCGACTCTGAAATAGTCTCTTTTGTTAAGGACCAACCTAAAAGCTATCAGGGCAATAAAAAACCATTTCATAGAGTCGACAAGAAAGATAAAAAAGTGTCGAAATGTGTCTATTGCCAACTTTTTCATGATACTTATGCTATGTGTGATAAATCACCAAACTATCCGACACATCTTGAGATGGTCATTAAGAAACAACAAAACAAAAGAACTGCATACAGGCGTGCAGTCAAATGCTTCTTCTGTTCAAGCTACGGGCACTATTCCAATAAGTGCCTAGGCCGCCAAAGAATGAAGGCCAGCAATGTAATTTTGATTGATACATCTTCTGATAGTGGTAGTGAGACTGAGTGTGATGTCTAGAATGAATTACCTGTTAACCAATCTGAAGATGTTTGTTGTGTAAACGATATTTTAAGCTTTGACAGTTGTGAGCGATGTCACCAATTTCATGCAGACGGCAAACTTACACGTGGACATATTGTAACATCCTCCTTGGAGAATGCAAATGCAGCTGTAGCCTCCAGAGGCAATCTATTGTTTCACTCTGCAATGGTCAATGAGAAGCCATGCCGATGTTTGCTTGACAGTGGGAGCTCTATTATTGGTGTTAAAAAGGAACTTGTTAATCCAAAGGATTATACTGGTGACTCTGTAAAATGCCGTACTTTTTCTGGTAATAAAAAAACCTATCCTCGGGCAAGAGCCCGTATAAACACCCCGTTCCTTTCTGGTACCATTACATGTGCAATACTAGACAACCCTTGTACTGATTTAATTCTTGGGTGTCTACCCCAGCTAAAGCACTGCACAGATGAAGAAATATCCGCCTGGGAGGAGGGAAATGGACTAACTCCAGTGAACAGTGCAGATATCCTCAAACATCACAGCCCCAACAAAGGTGCTAGAACTATTAATCTTGAACCAGATCAAGACATATTGCTTTTACTTCCAGACAAACGGAATTTATTATTGACCTCATGGCAAGGGCCATTCAAAGTGGTACGAAAAATTTCGGATGTCGATTATGAAATATCGATAAACGGACACTTAAAGATATTTCATATCAACATGTTGAAACCCTACTTTTCACGACAAGAGACAGAAGTAGAGACAGACGAACACAATGCACCCACACCTATGGATGAGACGACAGACGTACACAACGCAACTACACTAGTTAGCGAGACTGGCAAAGCCGACGAGATGCATACACTTAGTGAGCTTACAGAAAACGCACTTAGCACCACAACCGTACTGAATCAGGTAGACGACGACGGGATGGAACTACCTGTTCCAATTGTAGACAAGACTGCTACATTAGATTGTATACGATTAGAAACCAGACTAACAGAAGAGCAACGACGACAGATAATAGAATTAGTGACTGAATATAAGGACATATTTTCCGACATTCCAGGTAGGACGGACAGGATCGAGCATTCCATCCTTCTTTCGGACTCTAAGCCTATCAAATGTAGGCCGTACTCTATCCCACTTAGCTATAGAGAAAGTCTAAAGAAGGAAATTCTTAATTTAGAAGCTAGTGGAATCATTCAAAAATCTACATCTGAGTACTCCTTTCCAATCGTCCTGGTCAAGAAAAAAGACTCCACAATTCGTCTTTGTGTGGACTATAGAAAACTCAACAATGTCACTAAGATCGACGCAGAACCAATTCCTTCCTGCGAAGATCTTATTCTGGATATGTCCACCTCCAAGATCTTCTCTAAATTAGACCTTACTAAGGGATATTGGCAGGTCCCTATGCAGACTCAATCTATCCATCTTACTGCATTCTCAACACCTCTAGGTCTTTACGAGTGGCGACTTCTTCCTTTCGGACTTCGTAATGCTCCTGCCACTTTTGTACGCTTACCTAGAGATTTACTACATGGAGTGACGAATACGGTGACATATATAGATGATATTTGTGTCCATACAGATGACTGGACAACATACTTACTGAAATTCAGGCATGTCTTCGATAGGTTGCGACTCTTCGGTCTCACTGTCAAACCGAGCAAAGTCGAATTGGGCCTACAAGAAATTGATTTTTTGGGTCATGTCATTTCACAAGGACAACTGAAAACTGACAATAGAATTATTACTAAAATTATGAACCTGACCATGCCTACAACAAAGAAGCAGGTCAGGAGCCTTTTGGGTTTAGTAAATTATTATAGCAAGTTCATACCGAACTTAGCTGAAATTACAAGTGTATTTTCAAATGTTTTAAAAGCATCAGTAAAATTAGATGTCAAAGATGCATTATTAATTTCTGCATTGTCAAAATTGAAAATCCTATTTAGTAATGTACCAATCCTCCGTTTGCCTAATCCTAGGCTCGTTTATTATCTTAGGACAGATGCCAGCAGGATTTCCATCGCTGCAGTACTAGGCCAGTTTTATGATGGCATCTTCCATCCAATTTTATACGTGAGCCGCAAGATCACACCGGCTGAGTCCAGATATTCCATATCAGAGTTGGAAGCCCTAAGCGTCATCTATTCGGTGAGGAAGTTGCATCGATTTCTGGCGGGTAATCACTTCGTAGTCCAGACTGACAACTCCCCAATCACGGTCATACAAAGTGGGGTACATCGCAATGACCGCATCTACAGGTGGTCATTAATATTACAGAATTATACTTTTAGTATAGTGCATATTAAGGGTAGGGACAACATTCTTGCTGATACCCTTAGTCGACCATCTGAGGTAGAAATACCTGATATTCCACATGAATAGGTAGTGTAAGAAATGTTAATTTAGTAAACTTAAAAATATCCTGTGTAGAATATACTATTGAATACATAGACATAAGGATCAGGACTGTGTGCTAAGAACAGTGAACTACCATGTGTCCGTAGACAGCAGAATAAGAACTGTGCGCCAAGAACAAGGGAATCACCGTGTGTACATAGACAGCTCGTTTCTTGTAAATACATGACTCGTGCAGTAAGTTACGCACAGTCATTAAGCTCAACTCTTTTCAAACTGAGCCAAACTTGTACAGTGTCACTTCAAGGTTTTTAAATAATAGTGAAAATAAAAGATGTGTGACAGAAGTGTGAAAGTGAGAGAAAATGGTAAATATACAATGGAGTGTGAAGGCAGCCAGCGGATTTTTTCTGCCGCTCAACGCGACTTTTTATTATTTGTCTGCGTCAAGCGTTTGCTTTCAATGTTGAAATGTGCTGTCTCAAATGTATTGTGTGGGTTAGAGTAAACCTTAAAGAAAGTATTTTACGTCTCATAAGACGGAAACGTAGTCACGAATTAGTGTTATACACTTGTTTGTGGCCACATTTAACCGAATTATGGCACTTGAAAACTAACTTACATACATATGGATAGACAGACACACATGTTAGAAGTTAAATTATATTATTAGGTAGATTCAAACACGCAAACAACCAGGAAAACACACATATAAAGCACATACATTTTTTCGAACAAAGGGATATAACTCCGGGTCAGGGGACACAATAGACAACGAAACACTAACTTAACAGTGGAAGATAACTTTACACGCGGAAGCGAGATAGGTAAAGCCTGTCGCACACATCTTGTGCAAGGGTTGTTTAATATTATATGGGGGACATGAAGCAATTCATGTGTTGACCCTAAAAAAGTCAACTTTGTATGGGTAGTGAGTTAATTTACTATTTGAGGGCAGGTCTTATAAGACAATGGTCCGGTTCAGACAAACCTCTAATTAATATAATATTGCGATTGAGAAGAGGGCTCACGCCAACCAGACAAGTTTGTGGCGATCACCAGTAGCCAAGTAAAGTGATACTACACTGTGACAATAGTCAGTAGAAGTCTATTGAGATACCCAGAACCAAGTTATCAGTAGTCTTTGACAAAAATTAGATACACTAATTTTTAGAAACCTCTTGCGTCACAACCATGAGACAAAGTTTGTAACGCAACACAGGAGGGGAGGGTGTGTGTCAAAGACTCAGTTATATAGGAATGGAGACCACCCTGAAAGAGTGGTCTACCTCAAGTAGAATAGAGTTAACCCAGTGCCCCTACATGAGGGCAGGGTAGGTGTAGGGAATAAATAAGAAGGGGAACTATTAAATAGTTCTCTCATGGGACACGGAGGTGTCAACCAGAGAGTAAGCACTCAGGTCACGGCATAATCACGCCAACGTGATAGACACGGAGAACTAAACTGAAACTCAAGAGAGGCCACTACTCTAGCGTGCTGAATGATGCCGCACACAAAAGCCGTAGTGCGCCCCAAGTCCTTCCGCGTACTGTGTAAACAGCACGGGAGGAGTGATCAGACGGGACACAGACTTCGTAGTGAACGCATCGCTTAGCGTCGATGCTTATTTCGTTAGCCGAGTAGATAGATTAGCAGTAGGGTTAGGAAACGACTAGTGATAGGCAATTCTGTGCATTCTTGTGTGATTTGTTAGCGACTGTTTTGTTGTACATTGATGTGATGCAAAGAGCCAGTGGCAATAAAATGTGTAATCAATTCCTCTCGTACGACTAACAAGTCTTTTTGTGTGGTGCGAGAGAAGTTATCCCGGAATGCCTGTGACATCGGTTGATGACAGCAGGCATCTACAGAGGGAGAAATGTTGGATGAACAGACAGAGTGAAATAGATGTCTAGCTCTTTAAGAATACGAAAGACATATATATAAATATACCTGGTCCATCGCACTTAGAGCTTAGGACACTGCGCTTTTGACCACATCCGGTTTGTTCATGACGTGTGCCCATTTGCAGTGTAACAGTGTATGAATATGATGTGATTCATGTGCAAAATCGAATTCATCGGGTTTCTAAGAGACAAACATTCTATGAATGCATTCAATTGATTGTCAGATTTTATAAAGAATGGAAAATGAGGTAACGATTACAGTAGGTGACATACTGGAACCATCAGTATGTACCCTCCGACATTGTCTGAGGAAATATTTAGAATTTGCACATAAAGAAGGCCACATTTTGGTCCACCTATTTATTTAAAATGAATATAATTCTTAAAATCATCATCACCATGAGTCATCCCGATAAAACCAAGGCGGTCATGTTTCGTCATCTCACACGATCACCAGAATCATTGATCAGCTTTTCCATCTCTGTCTTGCCAGTTGCCACCAAGTTATCTTGTTTAATTCTTCCTTTAACATGCCCAAAAGATGTGATTGTCTACGTCTAAATTCCCTAATCAGTTTATGGTTTTCATGGTTTTCTTGAAGGACTTTCTCATAGGTTTTTCTGTTTGTCCATGTTTTTTTTTTTAAATTTCCTTAAAAACCACATTGCCACTGCAATTAGATGTTTGTTAGCTTGTCTCCTCATTGCTAACTTTTCAAATCCATACAAATGTACAGGTTCTAAGTAGCTCTTGAAAATTATTTTTTCTCGTTACAATTAACATTAGTATTTCTTAGCAATTCTTTTAATTCTCTTTATATATTTCAGTAATGGTGACTGCTTATAAATACTGTTTTCATCTATTCTATTCAAGGTCAAGGAGATTGTGACGCCTAAACGCACCTTCATCATCATCACGTGCATATTTGTTGTCCTCATCGCCGGAGCGTCCCCACAATACTACTACTACAGGGCCGGTATAAAGTACTACCCGGAGAGAAATAAGAGTCTCATTGGTATTATTTATTCTAAAGATCTGCTGGACTTTGAGGCAATTTCATACCCCATTAACTTTGTATTTCTTCAGTTTCTCGCATTTTCGGTCATAATTATCTGCACAGCAATACTAGTGATTGAGCTAAACATTAAAACAAAGTGGAGGAAGAAATCAGCGAGTGGTGGAAACACTATAAAGTTGACAAGTTCAAACACAAAAGTGGCTAAAATGGTGGTGATGATCTCGTGTCTTTTCATAGGCAGCTTTACAATAATCATCATTAACTGTATTGCAATTAACGTCGTACCGGGATTCACTATCAATGGAAAATACCGACATCTCTTGACACTTATTGGTGGATTTGGATTTCTTTTTGAGGCAATGAACGCTTCAATGAATATCTTTATTTACTATCACATGAGCACGAAGTACAGGGAAGTATTCAATGAAACCATTTTTCTAAATGCATGTACCATCAGAAATGCAATGTGCAGCTCTGTAACAAAGGCACACACCTGTTAGATTGCGGTATATTTGAATTCATTTATCATGTATCATGGCAATTAGCGTGGATGGCCATGTTTTGCCATCTCACGTGATCACCAGAGTCGTGGATCAGATCAGCGTTCTTTTCTAGAATACATCACGTGGTCAAGCCATCTAGATAGTATTTTATTTTTTGCGCTCGCTCGCTTTGAACTCAGCCGTAGTCCATACACTTCACGTTTAGTACTTCTGGTCTTAATTTTGCGTGTGGATTAGCTTTTACCCGTTAACAGTGTCCCTCGCCATCAGGCAAACCACTCCGACGTCAGAGGTACTTGTAATGAACGTCCCCAAGTCAATGACGATAGGTGAACATTTTAGTCCACCTGTCGGGTGTATGGGTTGCACCAATTACCTCGGCATCAGCACACCGGATGTTTAAGAACACATGCTATTATCCATTCAGGTATTTACTTCTCTGCCTTACCGTTGTTCACTTCCTCTTGTCAGTTGTCAACAAGTTCTCCAATTATTTCTTTGCTGACCAGCAATCCGGAGCATTACTGTCTCCCATTACCAAGGGTGTTTGCGGATTTTTAAAGAAATGACTAGTTTTTAAATTAAATTCACTAAAAATTTAACAACAAACGTAGGATGTTGAAATATTCAGAGCACTGTTATGAATGGTTGTTATGCATGAATATATATATGTTTTATGCAAATTTGTCACATGATCATGACGGCCATCTTGAATTTGTAAGGCTATTTATAGAATAATTAGATGATGTTTTAAAACCATCATCTTTTCATATTTTTTAGTGAATGTTTTCAAAGTAAAAGCTATAAAATGTTAGCGACATGGTTGGCAATGAATAAAATAAGCTCAATATGAGCACTAATTTACACGGAACACTTTGTTGACCAACAATCCGGAGCATTATTGTCTCCGATTACCAAGGGTGTTTGCGGATTTTTGAAAACATGACTGGTTTTCAAATTAAATTCACTAAAAATTTAAAATTGAACGTAGGGTGTTGAAATTTTCAGAGCACTGTTATGAATGGTTGTTACGCATAAATATATATGTTTTATGCAAATTTGTCACATGATCATGACGGCCATCTTGGAAAATGAAAAATAAAAATTGTTCATTTCTACACTGTGTTGTGGTTTTTGTTTGGTGTGTTGTGTCTGTGATATTAGTAATTAGTATTTGGTTATTTTTATATATATATTGGGTATTTGGGTATATAAGGTTAACCCACTCAACAAATGCTCGCAGAAGTTGGATGTGTCGGCCTAACGGCGCAAGAACGCAGCTCTGCTGTAAACAGGCACAACGCAATCACGTCCGAAAAAAAGAAAACTCCGGATGAACGCAGAAGAAGAAGAAAGTATTTGTAAATTCTTACCTCTAGTTGAAGTCTGAGCTGTCTCCTTCATTAATTGGGGTTGAAGTTATAGCTGTAGACCTCTGCAAGACTCTTTGTCTGGAATGTTGATAATCCTCAACCGTGTGGTATAACTTGAAACATGGTGTCAGGCATAGAGGTGTATTGCAATCTGGGCAGTACATGCAAGTCTGGCTTCTTTTACCTGCATCCTTACACACTTTACAGTCTGGTTTGTACCTTGGTCTTTCATACTTTTGAATAAAATGGCGCTCAGTAATTCGTGATGTCGTGACTTGTGGTCTTGAAGGTGTTGCATTGCGCCGAAGAACAGCAGGTCCAATAAGAGCAAGACTGACATCCTGCCTAAACTTCTTTGCAGTGATCTTATTTGTAGAGTTGGCAGTGTTGTAGATTATATGCCCATTGACCAGAGCAGTTTCAACTAGACAATGGTATAATGGCAGGTACCATTTATAGGATCTATGTGGAAAGGGGTAGCTTGCACTCAGTTGGCCGAAGTGATCGACACCGCCCATACTTTTATTGTATTTTTCTGCAAGCACTGGCTTGTTTATTATTCTGCCCTCTGGAATTCCCCTTTTCCTGACTGTCTTTTCCATAACATCATTGGAGTGAACTGTAGATATCAGGGTAACTCTCTTAGTGTCATGCCAGGTAACGGCCAACATGCAATTATCTTCTGTAACACAAAACACAGGATGATCTGCCTTTTTCAGTTTCAGTTGTTTTTTCTTCAACATATCAGGAAAATGCTTTCTATTTTCACATACTGTTCCACATGCACCAATCTGCATTTCTTTCAGTTCTTGAAATAAAGCTGGGCTTGAATAAAAGCTGTCACAATAGAGAATATGTCCTTTGGAGCCATATCCATCAAGAAGATGTTTCACAACTTTGGAAGTTGTCCCAACACAACCTTCATTATTTGCCTTTCCAGTGTAAATCTCTAGTTTCAGGCAGTACTGGGTTTTGGCATCATTAAGTACAAATAATTTGAATCCCCACTTTGTCGGCTTTGCTGGCAGGTATTGCTTGAAATATATCCTGCCTTTGAACCTCACCATGGATTCGTCTATTGATAACTCCCGTCCCGGTGTGTAGTGTTTCCTGTATGTAGGCAATATGATGTCTAGTAGGGGTCTGAGCTTGAACAAGGGGTCATACCCAGGCTGTCCTCTTTCAATTCTATAATCATTATTGTTGAAATGAAGATTTCTGTGAAGCTGTTGGTATCTGTTCCGACTCATGGCCTTCGAATATGCTGTTTCATTCAGCCAAAACTTCTTAGACCAGTAGTCTGAAATTGCTGGTTTACAGCACATTCCCATAGCAATCTGAAGGCCTATGAATGCAGAAATTTCAACTGCATCAGTATGATCCCAAGTAAGCTTTTTGTACTTGGCATTTCCTGTGTACTGAGCAAGGTGATTTTCACCATACCTGTTGACTTCACACGTGATCAGATCTATGGCAGTGTCAGGGAAAAAAAGCTTGAAAAAATCAATGGGCATAAACCCGGTTGTGTCTGACTTGACACCTTGTTCTTCTTCATATTGAGGAATATTGTTCAGCTCAATACGTTCATTTCGAAGAGCCTTTCTCCATTTCCAAAGGGAATTTTCAGCTGAAGAAATGTTCTGGTCTCTTGTGCCACGCCTACTTCTATCTTCAGAAGTACCTTCATCACCTCCATCACCAACTTCTACATCGTTGTCGCTACTACTAGTACTTTCAGTCACACTGTCATTCACTTCAACGTCTCTGCTCAGCCAGGAATCATCACTTTCAGCACCAAATTCGCTGGCAGAGTCAGAATCATCTATATTTCTATCCTGGTCTTCAGCATCCGACATGATGAAAATGCTGGAGTTTCAATTCTGACACAATTATACAAAATTTTAGAAGAAAAATCGCTGAAACTCGCTCAAATTGATATCACACAAGGCGCAGCCATTTTGGAATAAGGGAAACAACTGGATGACGCCTGATTCGGTGGCTATCGATAAGGCCGTCTGTCTGAAATCCGCATGTCGCTAATTGTCGACCGTCGAAGTTGGTCACCAAGGCATATAGCCAGAAATTCGTCGAGCGTCGAAGTTGGTCAGCAAAGGATTTTAATATCGTGGCCAGAAAAGTGTGACTGTCTACGTCTAATTGTTCTAATCAGTTTGGATACTTAATATATTTGAATAATATATTTGAATACTTAACTGATTAAAAGCCGAACACTGATTTATTGCCAAACTCTACATCTCTGTTTATGCCGCTAGCTGTAACAAAATAAGGAGTATATCGATATACTCGGGTCATCGCATTAGGTGTCTTTATATATTGAGGCTTCCGCCTTTTTGCATTATTGTGTTTTCATTACAATAAGCACTATTCTGAGGCGCGTTTTTAAGTGAGTCACGGTATACAATTTTAAAAAAAAACGTTATATATAAAAATGATTTAATGCAGCCAAAAGTCAAACACACATTTACATTATTTCTCAACATAGTCACCATTGACTTCAACACATTTTTGATATCGTGGCACCAGGTTCTTAATTCCAATGTAGTAGAAGTCTGCCGCCAGTGTCTTGAACCATTCATTAACGCCTGTCTGCGGTGCATCATCAGTTTCAAACCGCTGGAATGCCATCCAGTTCTTTAAGTGCATGAAAAGGTGGTAATCAATTGGCGCCAGATCGGGGGTGGTCAACAATTTCTCAGTGAAATTTTTGCAACAATTGAACAGTTCCATATGCGGCGTGAGGTCGAGCACTATCGTGCAAAAAGGTACAATTCAAGGGGACAGCAACCTCGAAGCAGCTGGCGGGAGTATTTATTTTCGCACTCATTATAAATCACTCACACGCAGCATTAAACAAGATTTCGACAGTGAACAAATAGCACACAGCTAGCTAATGAACCACATAAACATACTGCATATGCACATTTCCGCTTTCCATATGTGTTTGTCGGTGTGGTCTCGTATTATATTCTTGAAAATGTATTAATCCTGAGTATGCCATCCAAAAGCTTAATGTCAGTGGGAATATTATTGTCAATGTGTCAGAAGAAATGGTGCATATTATATGGGGCGGTCATCTGTTCTTATGACGCCACAGTGTTTGTCTGCTTCGTGATGTCACGTTGTGGGGTAGTGAATGCGAATACCATACGAAATGGACTGAAATAGTGTCTAGGGGTAATAAACAATAGGTCCATCAGGTTCGCCGCATAAAGGCAGTTGATCGAGACAGTTTATTTCCTAAAAAGACTCCAGGAATAGCGTAGTTATTGGCTCTATTGAAGTAAGACTGGGGTTATGGTCCGATAGACTCCACCCACTGTATAGGATAAACTACCTTCCTGAAGAATAAAACAGAGAATAGGTCACTTAACCACAGATCTCTATCAAGTTGTTATTCTTGGATAAAATATCTGAGACTGTGTGTTGGTCGACCTCCCACTGGATTCTCTGCAGATAAACATATAGTAGCACAGTTCTCTACAATAACAAACAGTGTAACACTGGTCACTAGACAATGAAAACTCTCCTGACGAACATATATCGTTTATTGTCAGAATCTCATACCATGGAAGTACAAGACTCTGTCTCCACTACAATCTATCAAACATCAAACAAAACAAATACATTATCAAGTAATGCATTCTATTCTAATCTAACACTCCTCTCCCCTCCTCTATCTCACCTCGTCTATCTCACCTCCTCTATCTCACCTCATCTATCTCCCTGCACCTAAAAAACCCAATCACCCGCACTTGGCTTGTTGTGCCCTACTCGGGATGACTGTTTCTACTATGTGCTGTTTAATCACTACTCGGCATATACTCCACTACATGATGTCTATCACACAGAAAAACCAACCAGAACATAGGATCAGAGATCTGACTGTTGATTGTATCCGGTTGTAATTTAGTTCTTGAAGACACCACTTTTCTAAAATCCGGAGAATGTAGATTCACTCCACACAGGGCTTCTCTACAGCTGTCTTTATTCTCCAGAAGAAGAAGTCTTATGACGACTCTCCCCCAGTTATACCCTACTCCTCTTCTGATTCTACCGCTGAAATAGATGGGCTCATCCCATCTTGAATTGACCAAACACCACAATGTGCCACTGAGAAAAAAACAAGGTTCTCTGGATACTGACACTATAATGGGGATACGGATCGTTGACGTTGATAAAATACAGTCATAATTGACCAACAAAAGGAAATGTCCTCACTTGTCCCTTCGCTAATAATGATGATGGTGTGACTGAGTCTGGACTACTCGATATGGCGTTGGTCTTGAGAGGAAAATATGTCTGCACAAAATAGGGATTTCACCCCTTGGTATTAATGTCCACCATTCTGGAAAAGTTGAAGCACGGACTATTGACGAGGCTGTAGGGATTGTTAGTTGAAGAGCATCCACGAGGCACCTAGCCGATAGGGGTTAGTATTCTTCCATCGTAGATCAAGATACATCCCAATGTCTATAAGCGACACTGCACTGAATGGGGCCACCACTGGTTCTAGACAGACGTCTGATGTCTTCGACTATACCTTGAATTGATAACCCAATTCTACAGAACCTCTGGTAGTTCGGCGGCAGACTCCGTAAATCTCACAGACTCAAATAGGGGTAACCGATGGTACTGCATTCTAGATCACTCATCGAGCTGTCTTGCTATCAGCTCATACGTTGTTAACCCTGGCAATCGAAGGGATGTGACTGAGATATGTCCTTCTCGGAATTGCGTAAAAATAAACATTGAGTTATCTCCCCTGTCTGTTATTCACACCTCACACACTTAAAAGTAGCAGCATCTCCAGCCACCAATCATCTCAAGCCTCCATCTGGTAACTGCCCAGGGAGGACCCATCTCTGTCATTATAGACCTAGATAAAAGGGAGAGCCAAAGCCTCGCCCAGGTCTCCGACTCCGCCAAATGGTTCTCACTCTGCCAAATTGAGCCGTCAGTTTCAGACTCAGCTAAAATTTGTCCACTAGTTTTAGACTCAGCTAAAATCAGTCCACTAGTTTTAGACTCAGCTAAAATCAGCCAAGATGTCCCACGCCTTTTGCCTCAATGCCTGCGAATCAAAAATGACAAGCTATGAATATACTAGCCCATTATGCAGGTTCATAAGACTCACAGAGACAACAATTAGACATATAGTCAGAGGACAATCCTCATATGATGATGGGTGGTATCCCCTGTGGGCCTGTAACGTATGGGTCTATTTGGCGGGAAGGGGGGGGGGGGTAATCTGAACAATCTACCACCCTCACGCTTCTACCGATACAACGTACAGGACATCACCGATCCCTAATGGAGATATATTCTCACACATACAAACACTCCTCTATATGGGAGGACAACAATCTGTTATAGAACATGACCGGGGGGGGGGGGGGTGACTAAGGTCGGGGTTTTGGAAATATTGGCTCCAATGTCTTGTTATTTTGGCAAGCACACTGCACGATTTACGGCAGGTAAAAATGAGTATTTAGGTATGTGAACCGTTCTCATAAATATGATTGTAGCCAATGACATACAGGGTCCACCAAATCCGACAAAAGCAATGGGGTGTCTTATCTAACTGTGTCCCCAGGCTGTCATACACACATAATATACGTTCCGTCCCCGGCATATTCTGTACACAGATAAAGTAAAGATTCACACACACAATATATATGTGCGTACAAGATCTGAATCTTTAACAAAGGCATTATGTAACACCTGAATACTTTACCAAGAGTCCGGTAAAGATAGGCTCTTCCCTAGATGAGATGGAACCAAAAGTGAAGATAGATTGAACTCTGCAGACACGGTACAGCATTTACAGAGACATCAAAGTCTTCAAAAGAAGATGAATCAGTAATCATAGCATGATAAGAATTATAAGCATAGGAATATAGGACAGTGGTATAGACGTTCAAATCTCAGGCTGTCTTTCTTACAGAAGTAACGGTGCCGTAGCAAACTCCGCCAAAATACATACATGACATGTAGTATTACTTCTCATATCAAACAAAGATTGTATTAAATATCTAACACAATCTTATCATTTAAAAAAAAAAAAACACGTGTATGCTCACCAATGCAACATAGAGGCAAAAATGGGCCCACAATGGGCCTACACCCTCTCCCTGAAAAATTCACATCTTACTCGGTGGCTGGCCAAGACTCAAGTGCCGTCCGGTAAAGCCCGGAAGTTTTACCAAACTATTCTATTTGGAGCCCCAGCTCTGGCACAAGATTCCTCGCCTCGTTCTCACTCTGGCAGTCGTTACCATATAAGGCAACCGCCAGTCCTCCACACGTGAAATTCTCTTTTCCAAGAAAAGATATTTATAATCGTCTGCAAGCTGGAGTAAACTGGGACATTATGTCACACACGTACAGAAGGCTCTTGACATCCATAAGAGTAATATTGACAGGTTACGAGAAAATGACATTATTGTAATTGTTCCAGTTCTTGCGTTTACAGTGTCTCTGTGAACACTGTTTTCTCGTTGTTGTATGTGATATATTGGAGAAAGCCAACATTATCCAAGCCAGGAGAGTGCTTAGCCTATTCACGTATAGAATAGAATGTGAGATCCGTCCGGCAAACAACGTTGATTATTCTCCATAATCCCGTTTATCACGCAGAGTCTCTTAGCGGGCGAGAACTGGGAGCGGTTCTACCCCCGCTGGTGACTTGCGGGATAAGTGAGCGGCCGCTCAGAAAGCAATGGCAAACTACTGAGCGTAATCTTGCCAAGAAATCAACAGACAGCTGAAAGATGCTGCTGTTGACAGCGATGTCCTTTAGGGGATATGCGAATTTAAAAGAACAAAAAAAAAAGTCTGTTTAAGCTCATAGTTCTTCGATATTGCTATCTGTATGTACATTGTTATGAGTAACTTATGTGCTTGTGAACTCTGTTAAAACACAATTAGTGGGGGTGCAATTATATTTTTCCAAGAGGCGATAAGTCATGGAGGTATCTTGCAAAAGGCAGAGAAAAATCTTATTTTGCATATCTAACATCTTCTTTCTCAATCCTCTGGGTACCAAGTGCAGGTACACGTGTCTTTTCAACGAGCCATTTTTTGGCTTGTTTGGGGGTATCCAGTGTCTATTTCTTCAATCCCAGTAGACAATATATTGTGTAAGAGAGGTTTCCTCTGTGCATTTCTATTGTGTTTCTCTTTCTTCCATGATCTTTTCATATTTCGGCCAGACGGCAGTCAGCGTTAAGCTCTCTGTCTCACGGAACCGTAAAGTATATCTTTGCTCTCATTCTCTTTCTCTCTCTCTCTCTCTCTCTCTCTCTCTCTCTCTCTCTCTCTCTCTCTCTCTCTCTTGCTTATTATATATATATATATATATATATATATATATATATATATAATACATACTCCAGCTTCTCCCTTCCTATGACGCATCCGAAGATTGTGGGACTGCCTTCTAGTGACGCGAGTAACCTGTTCTCTGTGAGAGTTAACTTCTTTAAAGATAGCTGTATATGTTTACAGCGTACAGACAATATATGCGATGAATCTGTACACAAGGTAGTTTGTCATTGCTTTCTTATTGGCAGTGACCATACAGTTAGTATAATTAATGCGTAATACGTCCTATATTAGCCACTGTGGATAGACGCTGACTATAGAATATTGGGTGTTTTAGATGTTGAGCTCATACCAAACACAGAGGAATATATTGTGATGATGGCCAAAGTCAAAATGTACAATTCGGTACATCACTGTGCTTACATGACAAATAGATCTTTGTATTGTAATTTCGTACAACTGTGCGGGTAAATGTGTATTTTATAATGTGCAATTATAAAGGTAAGGCTGCCAGTTTGTGAGACTGGTGGTGTTTGAATTAAAGTCTGGTAATTATAGCTTTCATTAATCACGTTGTCTAGTGTGTTCTCTAATCTATACCCCGTTAATCTACTTCCATGAACTCAAGTCAATACTTGTGATTTCGTTAATGTACAGTCTCAGTGGTCTCACGTGTTCCCCAACAAGTGACTACACAAGACACATCAGCATATGCTACTAGAAAATTGATGAACTCATTGATGAACCAAATTAGGGTACAATTCATTTGTTGTGGAATCCCCCCCCCCCCCCCCCCCCCGTTGGTACCAAAGAAACGCTTGAACAAAGACACCAGATACACAGCTTGTGCACAGGTGTCACGGGACCACTGTAGTTAACGATAAGGTGATGGACTAACAGAGACAGTCGGTATTCACGGCTGCAATTGTTTGTTACTAGTGGGGAAATACGTCGGATCAAACGAAACTACCAGTCTTTGAGATTTCCCTAGGAAACAGGAAATTTGTCGGCATTGTTTGATGTGTCGTCGTTCGAGAGGAAAAGACTGTTGCGTCAGTTGTAGAAGGGGACGGGGGGGGGAACAACTATTCTTGTGGAGTTGGGAACAGATTGTCTGCCGCTGGGGCCACCTGTTGTTGACAACGAATGACGTCACTCGGACAATCTCCGACTGTATGAAAACATAACTTGTTGCCGCTAGTGTGAACAAAGGAGTTGACATAGGCTGAAGTGTTTAACTAGCTCTGTTCTAATATAGAAAAGAATATATTGTGATCTGTATCAATTAACGTTAAGGAACATGTATCTTTCATGGCAAAGTGTGGATTCGATTCAGGATAGAGCTGTGTTTTCATAAGGTATTCACTAGATAGCATTTAGATGTAAATAATATAGAACAGTCTAATGATAGATACAGTTTAGGACTTGAGCACATTGTTGTTGCTTTGTGGTTAGGTATTCAAGGAGTGTCGGCGACAGTAGGCAATCGCATTGTTAAAACTAACAAGTGTGAGAGGTCAATTAGCTCAGATGGTTGGGAATAGTGAAGTGGGATGATATGTAGAAAGATTAGGATGGTTGGGGGATAGGGAAAATGTCCAATGGTGGGATCTTCCAGTGGGGTGTCTACTGGGGTTCTACACTTTACATTTGGTCTTTCCTTGTCGTACCCTAAATCAGACCAATGTGACGAGCTCCTCTGCCCCATGACATAGTTTGGTTCACTGTTATATATCTGAGTGAGGCCGTCGGCCTGCACTCATCTAATAGGGGTCAGTATCCAGTTGCTCTCACCAGGTGTGTTCTCTCTTTCACAGGTTCCCCTCAGGTTATGAAGAAAGCAAGCTGAAACATCACTATTTCGGATCATGGATAAATTAGTGCGGGAAGATTAGAGGATTAGAGGAGATTAACATTCTTGGTGCTGTAGTGAAAGGATTACAACTCCGTACACAGCAATCTAAACTCAGCTGCGGGCGATTTACACGCAGCCCGTACTGCGCTTTTGTTTATACAGTAGGAGTGAACGCCTATCGTTCAGGCAGCAATAGCAAACTACTACAAACAGCCATAGATGTTGGGATTGACTGCAACGTTCTGTAAATGACAACTAATTATACATCGCATCTCTTACAAACGTATCTGGTCAGACATTCATAATATATCTTCCTATATACACGAATGCTGTTCACCTGATGGCTTTTGCCTTCGAAGTGAATCCTAGACTTTTCTATCGGGGCCATTCAGTTAGACACTCTTCTTTTTAAAGAGCCAACATTTATAGAAACAAGACTGACTCTTGGGTAGGGTTTCCGGCCTATTATATTTAGAAATACCATAACCGCCAGTCACAGGAAGTAGAGAGATATGTCATAGAGCAGGGGTCACCAAATTACGGCCGGATCCGGCCGTGACATCATTTCATCCGGCCCGTCTGTAATACAAACGCTATTCTACCAGTGATTGTAAATAATGCTTGTTTTCCCAGTGGCATACACGTGACACCAATGTATCATGCATGTCCACATACGGCTGTTGTTACAGCTTGTTGACACTGACCACGGAAATGTACATCTTAAATGAAACTATTATCATTTTCATAATGATAGTTATTGTTATATTAAGTAGAGACAATGGGATCAACACGTTGTGCCACATATATTCGAAGGCAAAATATGAAATTGTTTGGCCGGGTCTAACGGGATATGACAAAGTGACTAGCTAGGAACGGCGAAAGTAATGCCTCTATATACGTCTTCACAAGATTGTTACATCTGTAGCATTATGAGCTCATTAACCTCTGCATTGCTACGGACGATCTATGTCTGATATCTCTGGAAGCAGCTCGCAGTTGTTGTTTATTAATGAGCCAAGATATTCAGAATGTATGACTATGTCAATTTGTTGAATTTTCATAGTGAAGTTTCTGGTAGCATGCATACATACGGTATTAACTGTCTTGCAAATGTTGATATAATAAACGGCCCCCCCCCCCCGGCCCTGATTATGTATCATGTTAACGCAGACTGAACGCTATAATGTTATTTATCTCTGTGTTCTCAGTTGCATGTTTCTATTCTTGACGTGTGATCACTACACCTGGATGAAAGGGTGTATAATACACAATAACTAAGCAAAAAAATAATAATACTGAAGAAATGGATGTGTTTATACAAGGGCAATGAGTGTCGGTATTGTTAATCACTAAGAATTAAAATAGTAAGAATATATATATATATATATATATATATATATATATATATATATATATATATATATATATATATATATATATATATATATATATATATATATATATATATATACGTGTAAAATGCAAATGAATTATTTAATAATGCTTCATTTCCATACTGTTTGCCACATTGAACCGAATGGTTTGTACTGTGTTTGCACACAATAAATCTTCTACACATATCGTGTTAGTGAAAACATGATGTTAATGTCTTATTGTTTTTAAAACGTACTTGTGAGTGTTCAACTACTGAAGCCTTCCACCCAATGATACATATTGGTTAACCACGTCATACAAGAGTCGTGGTTGCGTAGTGACTAGACACTCAACGGCCGTCCTGGTGGTCAAGGGGTAGATTCGGCTAGGGGTGGATTCCAAGTATTAAAAATTACCAAGGTTCCCAGATCGACGCGACCGATGAGACATTGATCATATCGCCCACGATAGCCGATTGGTCAATAGAAATGTGGGTCTAGAATCCAATGTCCAATGTTCCCTACGGCCTGCATAAGGAACGGTACTTGGTTACTTAAGTGAGTTAAGACACTGCTTGCGGAAGTTTGACCTTCGGGATGGAAGGTGCAAACACTTCAGATAATCCGTAAGCAAACGTTGTTTGATAACAAATGGAGATCATGCGGACAATACCGTATTCAGGATACACATATAAGCAATTCCCCGGATAAGTGGACTAGTTGATTTGCTCACTGCTATAAGCATTATTTCCCATATCGATGTGTACGTCTAACAACATTACGGGAACTTCTCTGCCTTCCACTTGTTCTTTACACCTCAATCTTGCCAGTTGTCACCAAGTTCGCCATGTCTAATTTCTCTAATCAGTTTACGATTTTCATTTGTTTATTGTAGACTTGGTCGTTGGTTTGTCTGTCTGTCCATGGTATTCGTTGCATTTTCCACAGAAACAACATTGCTACAGCCATCATACGTTTTTAGCGTGTCTCTTCATTGTTGACGCATCACATTCATACAAACGTATAGGCTTTATACAGTATTTCAACACTCTTTCTCTCGTTGCAAGTGACATCCTTTTATCGGTCAGTGTGTTCTTCATCTTGGAAGAGGCTGCCTTCTTCATATAGAGTTCTTATTCTAATCTCTTTAAGGCACCTCCCATCAGATGTTATGACTGTTCCGAGATAAGTGTACCGATTCACTTGTTTAAGAATATTCCCTTTACGTGTATAATGCATTGTGTTATTTCAATCTTCCTAGTGACAACTATAATCTGTCTTCTTACAATGTAATTCCTACGCTAGCTGTTCACTGTGTGCAGACATCGCATCTACTAACGGTTGCAGATCCTGCTCATTGTCTGCAATCAGTATTATACCATATTGATATGCAATGGTATTGATGATACGTCCCCCAACGATGATTCATCTCAAATGTTCTAAATTTCTAAAATATGTGCATCTATGTCAAGAACGAGTTCCCATTATGCATAAATGATTAGTTGATATGCCCCTCCCCTCTCCCAAAAAGCAATAAACCGAGACATCATCCCTCTGGTTATATCTCGACACACAGGCCTAGGAGTTAGCGTCTTTCTCCGTAATCCCGTATACTCTCGTGAGTGACGTGATGTGCGCGTGAATTGGAAGCGGTTCTCGCAGCGTTGGTAACTTACGGAGTATGTGAACCGGTCGCTCAGAAAGCCATGGCACACTACTGAGCGTAATAATGCCTAGTACATTAACAGCAGCTGAAAAATGATGGTGTTAACTGCAGCGTCCTGTAAGGGACATGCAATATATATATATATATATATATATATATATATATATATACTATATATATATATATATATATATATATATATATATATATATATATATATATATATATATATATATATATATATACGTATTGCCATGGACCGATATGAGGTAGACAGCGGTAAACTGATGTAGTGAGAACAGGTTACCATAGAAGAGGAATTGTCATCTGTGAAAGCAGTTCACGCGATCACGATGAACAAATCCGCATGAATAAGTCAAGGAAAGTCGGTGAGCAACAGATGATGATGTTGAAGAACAAAGGGAAATCATTCAGAGAAGTTGCGTATCACGTGACATTAGTTGTGTGGTACACGGTAAGGACACGGCTGGACAAGGTTAGTCTAGCCAGGGTCCCAGTAGAGAGAGGACGTGAAACGAGTGTCGAAAGTGAAGCGAGATGAATTCAACATTGCTTTCGTATTTGAACGACGCTTCAGCCTGAGGCGAAAGTGTTTGACACAAGTCGGACGGCTAATTGAGTAGCCATTCCAGTTCAGTGACGGCTCGCCTGAGTTGACGGCGATTGAGCAATGCCCCATGCCGATGTCAAGGGCAAGTGACCGTAAGTTGACCATAGAGTAGCCATTGTAGTATAGCGGTGTTTCAGACCTATGAACAGTAATTAGACATGTTATTTACTACGCATGACATCCCGCACCTTTTGGGAATGATTGATGTTGTGTGCTATGATCACTGTTTATAATAAACACTGAAGAATGGCAAGGACATGGAGTTGTACACTATTTCCATGTGATGAATGTTCCTGTGTACTTCTGTTACTGCGGCTGAACAAACGAGCCTGCAATCAGCTTCATGGCAGAAAGTGGGGGATTTATTATTAAAAGCAAGAGCACATGACTGCAAGGTCACCTTCAAAAGAAAAAAGGCAACAATCGGTTGTAAGATAAATAAGGTCACCTTGGCGCCATTGGCAATTCGCAGATCAATTCAATAACAACTTGCTACAAGATAAACAATGTCATCTGAGCACTATTGACAATTAGTAAAGCAAGTTATCAAGAATCAATTAAACGATAAACAAAGTCACCTTGGGGGTGTTTTGCAAGCTTTTGATCAAATCACTAACATCCAAACAAAGGAGAGACAAGGTCACCTTGGGCGCCATTTGCAATTTCCAAATGAATTCATCAATAAACATGTACAACTATCAAACCAGTACATCAATATCCTCGTGCTAGATGAACATTTGAGTCACGACACTGAATTCAAAAATATAAGCTAAACAACAAATATTGACAATATTGACCCTGGCTGGGACAACGTGTAGTTGTGAACTTCAAATATACGGTGTAAAGGCAAAACAGTTATTAACTGCCTAGAGACATTCGAGAACTGAGAGAAATATTACCCAAAAAGTGCGTCCACGAATCCAACGACGGCACATCATCATGTGTCCAAACTACTGAGAGATAATCCTATCAACAGTCAAAACTCACCGTACAAAGACAGAATATAAAAACAGCGACGATGTCTTAATTTTGACTGGAATTTCATCACTTTGGCAATATAAGTAGTAGGGAAGGTGGTAATTCGGAATATTTTGTGGATCACTCAAAATTTGTACCAAACACCTTAATACGGCGAAGATGTCCACAAATCTATTGTGAATCACAGCTTTAACGAACAATCAGTAGTGTATCAAGCTGTTTTCCCACTTGACTCGAGGATCCGAATTTTTTCCAAGACAGTTGTCTGATTTTCAAGTTTGGTCTTCAATTAACATCCAACTACTTAGACAACTGAAATAAGGATACCGATTCAGTCCAGAATTTCAACACAACATCACAACAGTGAATCGGTGTTATACTAAACTTTTTACACTCAAGTTGCAGAAAATCCAGAATTTTCCTACAGAGCGTTCTGAAGGTCAAGCCTTGGTCTACTATCAACACCCAATACCCTCTACTACTTGAAGGAAGATGCCGGACCAGTGAAGGACCTCAACACAGCGGCAGCAACAATGCACCAGAATGGGCAGAAAACAAAGTCGAGAGTAGCCGAACCATGTAAGCGCCACAAAAGATCCAATTACGAATCTGGAAGTGGAACTCCGTGCCTACAATCCGAGGGTACCGAAAAAGCATGGGGAGACTATCAAAATGCCAACAAATAATTACCATCCCAGGGCACCAAAGCAGCATAAACGAGCGAGCGACAAGATCAGCCCATGGTAAACAAGTATGATCAACCACATCGATGGTGAAGTAATTGAACTGGTATTATAGTTATTTAGTATTCATGTAACTCTATACATCAAATTTCATATTCCATTCATCATGATTGAACCACCAGCTCATGAAATGAAAACATACCATTTATTTGCCATCAGTGCAGTACAGATTCAGTGGTAAGAAAATAAAGATATGAAAATCAATTTTATACTACCAATTGGGAGAAACCTGTGGTATCTGAAAAATGTAAACCACAAGTACAAAAAGAGAAGTGAGGTCATCATGCTGTTAAAAGCATAACAGCATATATACCAAAGTCAATCGACGCAATCTATTGTGAATGTGTCCAGGTCAACTGCAATCCATAATAGACCAGCCTGTTTTTCACCAGATCATCATACATATTGCAATGATGATAACAATAGATTGTTGTAACATGTGATAGTATGAGTTTTCACACACATGAATGTTTAGGTGAAATTTTTATAGGTACAGATTATGTGTCCATAACAGAAGACTTAATAATGGATCTTTTTCAGCAATAATGATAGGTGATAGAAAGTCCAATCAAGACTATTGCAGAAGACACAAATCAGAATTTATAACAATGACGGCAACAAGAACAACACAAAGCAACAACGGTCAACAAACAGATTGCAACGAAGGACACGAGTGTATGGTGGTATATAATTTTAATGTTGATGCTATAACAAGATAAGCATATATAGCACATCGATAAGTGAAGTCAATGTCACATTTTGTAATTTTCTTTCAATTGATAACATTGCATGAAGATATCAAATATGTCAATGATATTTATTGCTATTAATTTTATGCTCTAATTGACATATGATATGTTATAAATGTAAATGCATTTTTATATCGTATTGCTATTGGTCAACACTATACGGTTTAAAATATCAATACAAGGCCAAGAGAACTGAACTGAGCTTAGAGACAGAGAGAAACATTCACAAGAAATAAAAAGCCTTGTTAGGGAAATGGAAAACAAGAGACAATGAACAGAAAGTGCATGAAGATCAACCAGCAATGGTGATAGATAATCAAAGTATTATAAACTTTGATAGACACAGACAGTGATAAATGAATCTACATCATACACCTATATCATCAGTAGGATAAAATTGCGGTTATAAAATTAAAAACAACACCCTTTACGAAGAAGAATTAATCACCCTAGACAAAAGAAATACTATAAGTAAACCGCAAACAAGCAACCGCAGAGGCAACAACCCCACTTGTGATTGGATAAGCTAAAGCAAGTCAAACGGTAAACCCAAATGACAAGTGATAACTACAGCGATATAGAGATCAGAGATATATTGGTCATATTCCACAATACCAAATATAAATAATAATACAGATGGCCATGGTACATATTAACCACGCATGTCCCCGCATTCGGGCGTAATGGTCTTGATAGGTTTGAGGATACTTGTCTATAGGGCAAATGAGGGACTACTATGGGGAGACCACGGGACCTTATGAAGATCATAGTATGTTAGCCCAGCCCCCCCCCCCCCCCCCATAGGCTGGCCTACACGTCGTCTGCGGGGGAAGCAGATTGATAGGGCGTGTCTGACTATAATAATAATTTTCTTTTTTATTGATTTTGTGCAGTGGTTAATGGAATGCCATACCGTCATATTATCAGAGAAAATAGGTAGGTGGAAATACATCAGTATACAATATAATTACGAAATGCCTACCAATATGTCATAAGAGTGAAAAAAACTGAAGAGACTATAAAAATGGCTACACCATTTTCAAAAAACAGGGGGGGGGGGGACATAATGCCATGGACCGATATGAGGTAGACAGCGGTAAACTGACGTAGTGAGAACAGGTTACCATAGAAGAGGAATTGTCATCTGTGAAACAGTTCACGCGATCACTATGAACAAATCCGCATGAATAAATCAAGGAAAGTCGGTGAGCAACTGATGATGATGTTGAAGAACAAAGGGAAATCATTCAGAGAAGTTTGCGTATCACGTGACATTAGTTGTGTGGTACACGGGAAGGACACGGCTGGACAAGGTTAGTCTAGCCAGGGTTCCAGTAGAGAAAGGACGTGAAACGAGTGTCGAAAGTGAAGCGAGAGGAATTCAACATTACTTTCGTATTGGAACGACGCTTCAGCCTGAGGCGAAAGTGTTTGACACAAGTCGGACGGCTAATTGAGTAGCCATTCCAGTTCAGTTACGGGTTGCTGAGTTGACGGCGATTGAGCAATGCCCATGCCGATGTCAAGGGCAAGTGACCGTAAGTTGACCATAGAGTAGCCATTGTAGTATAGCGGTGTTTCAGACCTATGAACAGTAATTAGACATGTTATTTACTATCGCATGACATCCCGCACCTTTCGGGAATGATTGATGTTATGTGCTACGATCACGGTTTATAATAAACACTGAAGATTGGCAAGGACATGGAGTTGTTCACTGTTTCCATGTGATGAATGTTCCTGTTTACTTCTGTCACTGCGGCTGAACAAACGAGCCGGCAATCAGCTTCATGGCATATATATATATATATATATATATATATATATATATATATATATATATATATATATATATATATATATATATATATATATATATATATATATATATATATATATTGGGTAGCGGGGTAGCGGTATCCCCTATCAAAGGAGAAGTAAGGCGCCTCCTTCCCTCCGCTATCCTACGGGACACCCTTGGGCAAGGTGGAGTACTCGTTTAGCCCCACGATCAGGGTTACGTGAAGCCATGGGTGCATGTGCTGGAGGAAGAGCAGCTGACAGATAGTTGTAGGTTATGGTCTTCATCTGCACGACGGTAGGCAGAGGATCTCTTTTTTTGAGGAGACAGTGGCTACGGTCACTGACCAGTATGGTCACTGCTAGGATGGAAATCAATGGCAAACTACCTTCTTTTTAAATGCCAAGAAAATCATGTTGTGTGGACTCATCGATAACCAGAGAAATGGCGTAAATGGGTGCTCCATAGGAGCAGCCTAGCCCGGTAGGGATAGTCATGCGCACCAGGTGACTCCAGACCGTCAACAGACTATTAGGTGCAAACGATTAATATCATTGAAAATAGGAACTTGGAATGTTAGAACAATGAATGCAGATAGAAAATTAGAAAACATCAAACAAGAAATGGAGAGAGAGAAGATTAACATATTAGGAATATCGGAAAAGAGATGAAAAGGGGCAGGGATAAGGAAAGGGGATGATTATAAGATTATTTACTCTGGGGGAGAAGAACACCAAAGAGGTGTAGCCATTATATTAGATAAACAAACATCAAATTCTGTCAAAGGTTATCGAACTGTGTCAGACAGAGTTCTATTTTTAAAATTAAATGGAAGACCTTTTAAAATAAATATCATTCAAGTATATGCCCCAACAAGTGAATGCAGTGAAGAAAGTATAGAGGAATTTTATAACGACATGGAGTCTACTTTGAAGAACTGCAAAATAATCAGAAATAAACATCATAATGGGTGATTTCAACGCAAACAATAGGAAAGCAAGGCGATGGATGCAGTGTAGGCAACCATGGTTTGGGAGAAAGAAATGAAAGAGGATACAGACTTGTTGAAAGGGCAAAGGAACAAGAAATGGTTGTAGGAAACACCTGGTTTAAACAGCATCCTAGAAGATTATGGACATAGAAGAGTCCAGACAGCAGGTTTTAAAACAGATAGGTTACATCCTGATTAACAGAAGGTTTCGAAATGCGTTAATAGTCGTAAAAACAGTTCCAAATGCACACTGTTACAGTGATCACAGATTAATTACAGGCACATTGAGGGTAAAGTTAAAGAAAATCAAGTATATAGCAGGAAACCCTAAATATGACTTGTGCAAATTGAAAACTGACAAAGAAATACAAGATAATTTTAACATAGAAGTAAAGAACAAATTTGATTTATTGTCTGATCTAGAGATCCTATTTCAAGTTGTAGATGATCAATGGGAAATGCTGAAGAATTCAATCAGTTGTGCAGCAGAAATACTATTCCAAAATTAAAGAAAGTGGGCCGTAAGACATGGATGACTGAAGAAATTTTACAACTAATGGAAACAAGAAGACAGAACAAAAATACCCCTGCTAAATATGAAGAAATTCACAGAAAAGTCAGAACCTTATGTAGGGAGGCAAAAGAAACCTGGCTTGAGAAAAACTGCGAAGAAATTGAAAAACAACACAACACTAAAAATGCGAAACTAATGCACAAAAGAATCCAGGAGCTTACTAATCAAAGAACACGTACATCAGCAGGCTGCCTAAAGACAAAAGATGGAAGAGTCATAATAGATAAAGATAAGATGTTACGTGTATGGTCAGATTATGTGAAAAACCTTTATGACGACAACAGAGACGAACACTACGATGTTCAAAATAATAATGAAGGACCAGCAATTTTGAAGATGGAGGTTCAGAATGCTCTTAACCATATGAAATCTGGCAAGACACCCGGTTCAGACAGTGTCACAACAGAAATGATTAATGCTTTAGAAGAATATGGAATAGATAAAGTTGCCAGTCTGCTTAATACAAAATTTGATACTGCAAATATACCTCATGAATTATGTAATTCTGTATTTATTGCAATCCCAAAGAAATCAGGAGCCTTGGAATGTGATCAACATCGAACAATTAGTATAATGAGACACATCACAAAGATGTTGCTAAGAATTATCATGCAAAGAGATAGGAAGAAAATACAACCTGAAATAGGAGACGAACAATGTGGGTTTCTAGAAGGATAGATATTCATTCGATATTTTCCGTGTCAGAAAAAAAGGAATCACTTATACCATCTGGGCAATTCTCTAGATTTACTTCCCTACTTCTCTTATCACGCCGAAAGTGAGCTCTAACTAAGGTTCACACATTTCTGATAATATTGTCCGTTGATATAAATGGTCGTTAATAAATGTACACTAACCTCAGCCAACAAAGGACACGTTTTATCCCAAGAGGAAAACACAACTTTCTCCTAGAGATTCATGTTGTTGACAGCCGCCCAAACTTAGTAATTCGGATGCCCTTGGCAGCAATCCATCCCAACTGCGTAATTTAAATACACTTATGATAATTTTTCTCTCTACACCAATCATCTACTGCGGTGTTGGGTTTGTTTGGCACGAAATGTTGTCATCTTCTCGCAGTTGGCCTCAGATGAGGTGTTCCGGGAATTATGGGGGGCTTAAAATTATGCCGCCGGTCTCCCTGGCCTAGCGACTTTCTCAGTAATCCCGTATACTCTCGTGAGTAACGTGACGACGACGATAATTGGTAGCGGTTCTAACCGCGTCAGTAACTTAGGGGTATGTGAGCCGGTCGCCCAGAAAGCAATGGCAAACTGGCAAAATGATCAACAATCAGCTGAACAGATGCTGATGTTGACAGCGATGTCCTGTAAAGGATATGCAAACATTGTGTTGTTGTTAAGATTTTGCCTCCAGAAATTACATCAGCCTTGTGCAGGTGTTCTCAGATGCCAATTTCTGACAGTGAAAGCAAGTTCTATTGTAAGCTTGCTTTTGGTTATGTTAAGACATTTAATGAGCCGCCTGCCTTACCATCTTTTCCAGTTGAAACGATTTTCATTCTGCATTATGAATGTTGTTGTTTGGCGTAGACAATATAAATGTCACAAGCATTCATCCTTCCAATTGCAACATATAGTAGGGTTCTATGAAAATCTGAGATTAAGAAACACAAAACCAAAAAAATAACACACACACACACATACACACACACAAATGCATCCACACGACAAAATCTGAATATTGAAGAATGTTGGCTACTAATGACGATAAAACAAAGAATATTAGAATATCTTGGTCACTCAAAACGTCATGAAAGTTTGAAGAGAACAATAATGGGTGGATATTTGCCCGGGAAAACAGGACGGTGGGTGCAGGATGTGGCAGATGCTCTCTACAGATGGGTATATCGAATGCAGAACATCTTGCTTGTGACCGAGAAGTTTCCCAAAAAGTTGTAATGGAAGCGAGATTCTGCAACAGACATGCTGCTGAACGAATAAATGAATAAATCAGCATTGCGAATGCAATCACATTTTGTTTCTGCCGATCCAATGGTCAAGTATTCGAATCCTTGTTGGCAATGATACTGTTTTACTGAATTGCGGCCTTGGGTCGACAAATCCTGAAAATAGGTATCAGGAAATGTAATGGGGAGGGAAAATCGACCTCCTTGATGCAGGTCATCAAGTAATAGTTTATCCAAATACATATGGCTAGCACCATATACTCAAGATGCTGAATGTCATGAACTGACTCCCTTTACTTTCTTCATCACTCAAAGTGTAAAGTAAAGTTTATTCACTGATTAGAATATATATATATAAACCGGCTCCGTAGCGAAGGAAGTTACAGACGCAATTCTTAATCTCTTATACCACGTTCGAAACATGACTGTGGGCGATGTGGCAGTAGTTCGCCTTACGTTGTTTGTTTTTTGTTTTTTGTCTTTTTTTGGTTTCTTTTGTTATGGAATGGTATGGGTTCCGGCCGTTCAGAATGGAATGGCAAACAACTGAATGTAAATTTGCCCATAAATCACGAACAGCCAAAAAAGCTGGCTTTGACTGCTATGTCCTGTATATAATATGCAACTAATTTTTTCTCTCTTCACCAGACGCTCTAGTTATCGCTGAATATAAACACATTGTACTTTAAATAAAATACATGAACATAGACAGTATGTGTTGTTGTGTGTTCATTATATCTTACATGCTGTTGCTGGTGTATACTGCTGGTTTAGGCTAAATACCGTTTGCTCAAGCAGTTTTGACAGGGCTCTATGATTTAACTAGGTCAAGATTCTGGACAATACACACGGATGGCTACATCTTGTACACATGTGAACAGCGCTATAATACCATGCATGAACGGCACGTGGGCTTGTGTGTGTATCAAGACTAGACAATTGATACCGTAGTCTTTACAGTAATACATATCATTGTATACATCTAACTAATAGTTACAACTGTAGTCGTCTAAAAATAGCGTGCAAGAATAGAATGATGCTATTCGATGTGCATAATACGCATGTAAGGCACATTCTAGTGTTCATATCACTTAGAGTTTTGGGACGCAGAGGTGTTTCCAAGGCACCATGGCCAAGTTCTATACTGGCAAAGATCTACTAACACGTACTAGTCGTGCGACCTGGGTATCTGGCTGCACGCGAGGAACTACCAGTCTGCACACCAATAAGCCAGACATGGGACAACGATTACTGACGCAAACCTCAGCCGGTATGACATCACACTGATGTTGGACAACAGGATGTCTTCATCCGACATACAGGATTTCACATTGGATTTCACAGCCAGCGAAAGCAAGCAAGCAAGGAACTTGGAGTTTTGTCGAAATCAAAGTTTAGTACCAAACTAAAAATGTAACTTCACAGCAATACTGTTGGATAGCGACTAAACAACTAGTACACTACTACACATAATATATAATTATATTCTGAGCACAAGTGCAGATATAAAATGGCATATTTACAATCACTAACGTGGAGCGTGTGTGGGGAACTAAACACATTATGGCGAATCACGAGGTGAAGAGGACGCTAACAATGTATTGGAAAAGCTGACAAATCTTGTTTGTGATTGATTGATTCATTGATTGATTGATTTAGGAACCGACATCACAGCATTCGGGACATTCCCATAAGCGCTCTGTCCCCATCCTCAGCAGCCAGCAAAGAGTTCCAACACTAATAGTTCCACTAGATTCTGATGATATGTCCGTCTCGCCTTTCCTCTGAGCGTCGAGTGTTTGTGATATAATTAGAACGTTGTATCCTTGGTATTCAAACTGATACAGAAATAGACGAAGACCAAACACTGCGTGGAAAAGAGAATTAGAGTCACAAGTAATAATTATGTGGCGGTCTCGGAATGAGCTTCGCTAGGTGGCACAACCTAGCTTGGGGTGGACAGTTGAGAAATAATGGCCCGTGGAGTATAAACGACTTCAATAGAAGAAAACAACTGGCGTTTAGTTATAGTTTGAAAAAAACAACAGAATTTAAAGAATGGATGGCTATGTTGTTATTTGCGTTGAGATAAATACATAATAATAATTTATTATAATAATTGGGAACTTTCCGTCTTGACAGTCGATAGTTTGGCACATTGTGCTTCAAAAAGGCTTGATAACTACAACCCATGGCGGTGGTGAACGTTGCTGATAAGGCCAATTTGTGCTGTAAATGGTCGTCCATAGTGGATGCATGTGAAAACATGCTCATTTCCACCATCATGCACCATCTTACGTCTCTCACGCTCTGCGTTTGCTTTATCTGCAATAATTTTTGTCTTTTGTCTTTATTCTATTTCTGATAGGTGCCCCCCCCCCCCCTCCCCCATGCAACACGTTCAGCGGCGACTTGCTCCCAGTGTGCATTATTAATGCCTGTATCAATTTTATCCCACTTACACACATCGTTGTATAGTAGTAGAGGCGCTACAACATTCGGCGCTAACAGAATGCACGTGGTAACGTCTAATGTCATACGGTAGCTCAGTCACATCTGACTAAGTCCTGACAGTAAGATACATATATATATATATATATATATATATATATATATATATATATATATATATATATATATATATATATATATATATATATATATGTATATATATATATATATATATATATATATATATATATATATATATATATATACATATACGGGGGCTGAGTGGTCTCGAGGTATGGTGTCCGCCTCGAGTGCTGGAGGTCCCGGGTTCAAGACCCAGTGAGGACCGGGATTTATTTAAAAAATCCACCTGGACTTCCAGTAATAAAATTTCCCCTGGTCTCTGGGTAGTGAGATCGGACGCCCGTGTGTATTGTTGCGCACGTAAAAATTCCCTTAGGCAGTTGGAAATCGAAAAAGAGTAGCCTAACGGCGCTGCCCGAGCAAAATTTCGAGATAAAAATCTACCCAAAGTATTTCAGGATCCTCGCCGATGCAACGGAGTTCGTGCATTGAGCAGAGTTTCTCCAGACTCAGGTTTGAGTTAGGAGGAAAACGGAGCACTTATGGGTTAAACCGTGTGCCGTGATGTTGATCCAACAACTAAACTAAACTAGTAAGATAAATACATACTGTTAGTGAAATTACCATAACGCCTTTTATTAAAATCCACCATGAAAAAAAGACGGCTAAGTAAATGATGTCATTATTTAATACGTGACTAAACTAAAACATAAACATCTGTTTCCTGTTAGTACCAATTTCATGTGTACATTGGTACAGCTAACCGTCAATTTAAATGCTTACTCTCTCTGAAACAAGTAACTCTAAATATGAGTGCCAGCCTTTCCAGCTCGAAACCCGCTTATTAAAACACGTATCAGTAATTACTACATTATAATAGCAGATGCAACAGTACATTTTCGGGAACAAAAAATGTACGTATTACTTCAGGTGCGTTACTGTTATAACAGCAAAATAATAGACTGTAAAAAGTCAATAAGTTTAGTATCCTGCAATAATAACAGTAATTTCAAATGGAAATACGTCATTGTACTCAAATTTAATAGATGTCACCGGGCTTAGTGTAGATATTTATCATTGTATTATAATATTGCTAAGTACTGATCAACTACAGGCGTGCTTCTTATTTCTAAATGTACAGATAAATGTAGACCCTCAGTATATATTCTCCTTGAGATGGGAAGTGTCATTACCTCACACATTCCTCTATACGACACATGAGGTGACTTTACCAGTTTCCTTCCGCCTCACCATTCCTTTCCGGGGACGATTCCGAGCACATTCTAAAAATAGTATGGTACACATACTGGCGTGATCAATAATTCAACCCCTTCTGGAATTCGAACCCTGCCCACTGTCTTAGCCAACTAGCTCACTACCCACTATGTCATCGTGCCATTTTATTTATACAGTTCATAAATAATCGCGCATGTGTTGTTTGGCACTCGAAGAAGTAGAAGAAAGAATAGGAATTTGAGGACGTCTTATTTATAGAGAGATTAAAGACTTAATGGTTAATCTGACTCTTTATCAATGTGATCAGTGTTTACAATAATATTACATTCTTTCTGAATTAGCAGCATTCCAACTGTTAGTTCGTTTTATTCGTGAATATGTCACGTAACATAACACATAAAACAGTATACAAATATGGTTTAGCTTTAATCACATGTGAGCTCATTATTTACGTGGTTGTTATCAACACAATTGTAAACACATGTGTGTAATTAGATGCAAAAGTCGAACTGTGTATAAGCAGGAAAACAGTGTTAAATGAGCCATGCTTTGTCTAAGTTTAAGAAAGACACACTATTACAAGATAGTGGGAGTATATACAGAGGTATTTCTTGTTGTAAAAGACATCCATGAAGCATCCAGTACTCCATTGATCCATGCTTACACTATACACATTGAAAATCCAGTCTTAGTTGTCACATATAGTCTACACATTGAAAATCCAGTCGTAGTTGTCACATATAGTTTACACATTGAAAGTCCAGTCTTAGTTGTCAGATATAGTCACTACTTGGATATCCTCTTGTGAAGTGGTTCCCACGCTTTTCAAGCAGAGGGCCATATCTGTTATTTTCGGTAGTTAAGCGGGCCACAACGTTATGAAATTATAAAAGTCATGCAATATCAGTCTTACCTTTCTTAACTTTCGTCATAAAAATTCTAAAACTTTAAAGGCAGTCAATGTCAGTACTACACTGCGGTCATTTATGTGGTTTAAAATCAGAAGATCATTAAACAATACATTTTTAATCAGTTTCGAAATCGCTATTAATGTAATTAATTTACAATTGTAACTATTCTTTATAACCAGTTGCTTAAGTTCATATGCCACTTTATCAATGTCTGGGCACAAATTTGTCGTGCCCAAAGTCACAAGCGCAGCTAAGTTACTGTTGGTGAGTCGGGAACGTTGCTTGTTTTCTTTTTATAACGATTATTGCGGAAAATGACTGCTCGCATCTGTAAGTCGAACCAAAAGGACAAATGTATCTCTGGGCGAATGAACGCAAGAGTTCAAATTGTTCGACAGGCAATAGTCGCCAGAATAAAATCATTTGATCAGCTGAAGGTGAAGCAGGCAGCTTCGTACGACACAACAACATCACTCTTGCTCTGTTCGTTAGTCTTGGTGAAAAATGACTGCTGCCTGGTCGGAGAACATTCTTTTATAGCTATGAAATCTTTTCTTAACTCCGAATTGATCGGATGTTCAGCATTTATGTCTGAATGTGCGGTCGTGAAGTGTCGTTCCAGATTCTTCTTCTTCTTCTTCTTCTTCTTCAGCTTTCCGAGCCATTGAGGTTCTTTGCTGCAAATACAATCCGTCTCCATTCGTCTCTCTGGTGGATCTTCTCTTGCCAGTCGTTGATTCCAAGTGCTTGTAGGTCTGTATATGTATTATCACTCCACCGTCTTCTTGGTCTACCTCGGGGTCTACGGTCATTTATTTCCTGAGTGTAAGCGAGTTTTGTTTCCCTATTATCTTCCATTCTTTCTATATGCCCCAGCCATTGTAGTCTATTAGCCTTCATGATACCAGTGATTAGCGGGGACTTAAACAGATCATACATGTCTTTGTTACTTCATGTTTTCCACTCTCTACTTTGTGTATCCCTAATGGTTCCTAAGTTGCGTCTTAAAATTTTGTTCTCAAAGGTTTGTAACAGGCTTCATCTCCTTTCGTTGTACTCCAGGTTTCAGAGCCATACATCGCAACTGGTCTGATCAATGTTTTGCATATTGTGATTTTGGTGTTACGAGATAGCGCCTTTGATTTTAGTAGATGTTGTAGTGCATAGTATATCTTATTTCCAGAGTTGATTCTAGTTTGTACTTCTTCCCTTATGATGCTGGAGCAGTTGAAGATTGTACCCAGGTATTTGTATGTTTCCGTTCTTTTAATGGTCATATTATCTATTTCATAGATAAGCATAGAGGAATTTTATAATGACGTGGAGTCTGCTTTAAAGAACTGCAAAAAATCAGAAATAAATATCATAATAGGTGATTTCAATGCAAAAATAGGACAGCAAGGCGATGGATGCAGTGTAGGCAACCATGGTTTGGGAGAGAGAAATGAAAGAGGATACAGACTTGTAGAATGGGCAAAAGAACAAGAAATGGTTGTAGGAAACACCTGGTTTAAACAGCATCCTAGAAGATGATTATGGACATGGAGGAGTCCAGACAGCAGGATTAAAAACCAACCAGATAGATTACATCCTGATTAGCAAAAGGTTTCGAAATGCGTTAACAATCGTAAAAACAGTTCCAAATGCAGACTGTTACAGTGATCACAGATTAATTACAGGCACATTGAGGGTAAAGTTAAAGAAAGTCAAGTATACAGCAGGAAACCCTAAATATGACTTGTGCAAATTGAAAACTGACAAAGAAATACAAGATAATTTTAACATAGAAGTAAAGAACAAATTTGATATATTGTCTGATCTAGAGATCCTGTTACAAGATGTAGATGATCAATGGGAAACGATGAAGAATTCAATCAGTTGCGCAGCAGAAAAAACTATTCCAAAAGTAAAGAAAGTGGGCCGTAAGACATGGATGACTGAAGACATTTTACAACTAATGGAAACAAGAAGACAGAACAAAAATAATCCTGCCAAATATGAAGAAATTCACAGAAAAGTGAGAACCTTATGTAAGGACGCAACAGAAACATGGCTTGAGAAAAATTGCAGAGAAATTGAAAAACAACACAACAGTAACAATGCGAAACTAATGCACAAAAGAATTCAGGAGCTTAGGGCCTACTAATCAAAGAACACGTACATCAGCAGGCTGCCTAAAGACAAAAGATGGAAGAGTCATAATAGAAAAAGATCAGATATTACATGAATGGTCAGATTACGTGAAAAACCTGTATGACGATAACAGAGACGAACAGTATGATGTTCAAAATAATAATGAAGGACCAGCAATTTTGAAGATGGAGGTTTAGAATGCTCTTAACCATATGAAATCTGGCAAGACCCCCGGTTCAGACAGCGTCACAACAGAAATGATTAATGCTTTAGAAGAATATGGAATAGATCAAGTTACCAGTCTGCTTAATACAATATATGATACTGGAAATATACCTCAGGAGTTATGTAATTCTGAATTTATTGCAATCCCAAAGAAATCAGGAGCCTTGGAATGTGATCAACATCGAACAATTAGTATAATGAGTCACATCACGAAGATTTTGCTAAGAATTATCATGCAAAGATTTAGGAGGAAAATACAACCTGAAATAGGAGAAGAACAATGTGGGTTTGTGGAAGGCAAGGGTACAGTAAATGCTGTGTATATACTGAGAAACATAATCGAACGTTCTATAGAAGTAAACACAGATCTACACCTTTGCTTTATTGACTACACAAAGGCTTTTGATAAAGTGAGACATGTCAACATGATAAGGATGCTTGAAGATCTACAAATTGATGGGAAAGATCTTAGATTTGTAAAAAACATATATTGGAAACAACAAGCTGCCATAAGAGTTGATAATGAAGTAAGCCAATATCAGCCTATTAAAAGGGGTGTGAGACAGGGATGTGTAATGTCTCCAGATCTGTTTTCCCTGTACAGTGAAAGTATTTTCAGAAATATTGAAGATATGGAAGGAATCAACATTGGGGGACGATACATCAATAACATTAGATATGCAGATGATACAGTCTTGATTGCAGACAATGAACAGGACCTGCAAAATTTAGTAGATGCGATTGTTACACACAGTGAACAACTAGGGTTAGAATTAAATTGTAAAAAGACACAGATTATGGTCGTCACTAGGAAGGACGAAATACCACAATGTAATATACAAGTAAATGGGAATATTCTTCAACAAGTGAGCAGGTACAATTATCTCGGAACAGTAATAACATCTGATGGGAGATGCCTTGAAGAGATTAGAACAAGAATCGCCATGGCAAAAGTAGCCTTTAGCAAGATGAAAAACATATTGACCAATAAAAAGATGTCAATTGAAACGAGAAAAAGAGTGTTGAGATGCTACATTGAACCTGTACTTTTGTATGGATGTGAAGCGTGGACAATGAGCAGTCAGGCTGAAAAACATCTGATGGCTGTAGAGATGTGGTTTCTGAGGAAAATGCAAAGAATACCATGGACAGCCAGAAAGACCAATGAACAAGTCCTTCAAGAAACAAATGAAGATCGTAAATTGATTAGAGAAATTAGACGTAGACAGTCAAAATTTTTTGGGCATGTTATGAGAAGAAATGAATTGGAGAATTTGGTGACAACTGGTAAGATCGATGGGAACAGACCAAGGGGAAGACCTAGAAGCAAGTACCTGGATGGCTTGGCCTTGTGGCATGGTCGAGACAGAAACACGGAGCTGATCCACGACTCTGGTGATCGAGTGAGATGGCAGAACATGACCGCCCACGCTTACCGGCATGGCACATGATGGATGGATTATCTATTTGTATGTGGCCAGAGCTTTTAGCCATTCCGTCTCTTGAAATTACCATATATTCTGTCTTATCTTGGTTGATAACCAGCCCCATCTGTTGGGCTTTTTCCTTTAAGTGAGTCAATATTTCCATTGTCTTTTGTTCACTTTGCCCTATAATATCTATATCATCTGCATAACCAAGCAGCTTGGATGTTCCTCCAATATCACATTCTTCCTTTATCTTCCTTACAACTTTCTCTAGAGCCAGATTGAAGAGTAGCGGCGATAGTGTGTCACCCTGTTTCAAGCCAGATATTATTTGGAAGGGGTCTGATGTCCTACCTTTATATGTTACTATATTATAAGTATCTTCCATGCATAGTCTGGTCATGTTGATTAACTTCCTTGGTATTCCAAATTCCTGCATAGCATTCCATAGACTATTCCTATGGACACTATCATAAGCCTTTTTAAAATCCACAAAAATGTTATGGAGATCTCTTTTATATTCCAATGTTTCTCGGCTATTTGTCGTAAGATAAATATCTGATCTATTGTTGATCTGTTTTGTCTAAAACCCGCCTGGTAGTCACCTAATATGTCTTCTGAATATGGTCTTAGTCTATTTAGTAATACTGTGGATAGTATCTTATAGCTTGTGGACAGTAGTGATATTCCTCTATAATTTCCACATTGGAACTTGTCTCCTTTCTTAAAGATAGGTATCAATAATGACTCTTTCCAGTCATGGGGTAATTCTTCTGTCCTCCAGATTTTTATTATTAGTTCGTATAGCTTTAGATGTAATGCATGGCCACCTGCCTTTATAAATTCAGCAGCAATCCCATCAGTCCCAGTTGCCTTATTGTTTTTAAGTCGTGTGATTACATATAGGATTTCTTCAAATGTAGGTTCTTCAATTTGTGGTTCGCATGTTAGAACCTCTTCCTGTGGGAAAATGTTACTTGGAGCTTCACAATTTAGTAATTCAATAAAATATTCTTTCCATGTGTTGCACATTTCCTGATTGGTATTTATCATATTCCCATTTTTGTCTTTTAAACCATATGTGTTTTGTTGGTGCCCTCGTTTCATTGACTTCAGTTCTGTTCCAGATTATTATTATTTTTTTTTTTTGTAACAGAAACACAAAACCTACAGTTAAGCAAACTGGTTTACCACAACGGCTAGGCATAAACATAAATTTCTCCGTCCAATCTTTGTTGAATTCAGGACAATCAACGTCTTCACATTTTCGCATTTTACCATTGTTTGATTTTAGATTTTCCACACTCATGTTTATAGGCTTTAACGGTAAATTTTTATTTGAAAAAATATAATTTCAACACAATACTGCCGACTCTGCTAAACAGTTGTAACAGACAACATCATGGCGCCTTGCCTACTCTGATTGGTCGACAAGGCTGGGATATGGGAACTTCATAACGTTTCGTAGCGAACTGAACAAGCGCATTCAATCATATCTGAGCATAACAACCACGAGCAGAGTAAATTATCGCACGCTGAAGGGGCGCTGCGAGTGCATTTTTGAAATTATTAAAATAAATTATATAAGATTACGCGGGCCGTGATTTGGGAACCTCTGCTTTTGTGTGTTTGTTAGATTTAGGCGAATGATAATTAAAGGCTACTTATGCATTTACGTGTATTCATGCCCAGACAACAGACAGCTGAGAGCAAGGTGATAACACCTATTGAAATACACAAGTGGCGTTTGGCAGACGGTTGTAAACACTGTCTCATATAAAAAGTCAGTAGTATCTCTAAACAGACAACTGGATAAGGTCAATTCCCCAAATGCATCATAAATGACGGAGATGAGACACACCTTCATAAGTTGCAAAAACTGACACTGGCATTGATAAGAATGATAATGTCATTGCGAGAAAATAGTCTTGTCATTCTTACATGGAGGAAAAACGTCAGTTTATGAAATTGTAAATAAGAGAGAATTATTTTTGTGCGGGGCATGTCAAAAGTCAAAAGGGGAATTTTTCATGGTGTCCGGGATCATGCTAATAATGATTTTCAGCGCATTCCTCTAAGGATTGCATCAACGTCCGCGTTCATAAATTGGGATATGTATTAATTAATGTACCAATCAGCAGCATTGCAGAAATGTTAATTTCTTCTTTCCGGCTTTATGGCTGTACTAGCACATACAGACGCTCTCAAGCTGTTTATCGCAGAATTCACGCAATTGCATCGGCCACACAGACCTCTAACCCCCACATATTAAACGCGTTACATGTTTATATGACTTGTTGGGTGACTTGAAGACACGTCAAACCCTATCTGCTACTCAGTGAAGAGCCTAGGACAAAATTAGAAATTAGGTTTTTAATTGCCACCGACTGCCAAGCAATCGACATATTTGTCATTGCAACCAACATTATCAATATCATTTGTTTTAGCCAGCAGGGATTCAAGGATCCCAATCATTGTCAGATTTATGGATGTGAAATGGTCTTGATTTTTTTTCTTCTATTAATGCACATTTGTTACCAGTGTTAAAGATGTGGTAGTCGAAGTCACCTAACTTAAACATTAATGGCATTATTTACTCAATAAGCTAGCTTAATAGAAGTGTCAGTTCCGACAAGACATCCAATTCTAGCACTCTCAATGGATTGCCGTAAATGGGGACATTTACTACACAGTAATATAAAATACTCCGCCTTATTGGTTAACACACAACACACATTTCGCTCACACACACATATATATTTATATTCATTATGTGCATGCCGATAAGCGTGGGTGGTCATGTTCTGCCATCTCACTCGATCACCAGAATCGTGGATCAGCTCCGTGTGTCTGTCTCGACCATGCCATGTGGCCAAGCCATCCAGGTATTTAATTTTTCGTTTTCCCCTTAGTCTGTTTTCTTCGATCTTTCCAGTTGTTAGCAAGTTCTCCATTTCATTTCTTCTAATAACATGCCCAAACAATTTTGACTGTCTACATCTAATGTCTCTAATATATATATATATATATGTGTGTGTGTGTGCGTGCGTTTGTGTGTGTATGTGTGTGTGTGTGTGTGTGAACATAATCTACATGAATTGCATCTGTGTTGTATAGATTACACTAAGGTTTTCGATAAAGTAAGACATTTCAAAATGATGAAGATTCTTGCAGGTGTACAAAGTGATGGATAATACCTTAGACTTGTAAAACATGTGTATTGGAAACAATCTGCCATAAAGATTGATAGTGAAGTATGTCAATTTAAGCCAATTACGAGGGGTGCGCGACTGGGATGTGTGTTGTCTCCGGATCATTTTCTCTATGCAGTGAATATATTATTTTTTTTTAAAATTTAGAAGACATGAGAGTAATCACAATGGGTGCAACGTAACAACAACAATAATCTCTATATGTATGCAGATGATACAGTATTGATTGCATGCAATAATCAGGATCTGAAACAATCAGTAGGAGCGATTAATGTACACAGTGAACAACTAGGGTTAGACGTAAATTGTAAGAAGACACTGGTTACAGTGGTCATTAGGAAGAAATAAATACTACTGTGTAATATACTGGTACATGGGACTGTTCTTAAACAATCGAATCGCTACAACTATCTTGGAACTGTCATAACATCTGATGGGAGGTGCCTTGAAGAGATTAGAGCAAGAATTGCAATGGCTAAGGTAGTAATTGTGCAAGATGTAAAACATACTGTCCTTTAAAAAGATATCAGTTGCAACGCGAAAAAAATAAACAAGAGTGTTGGGGTGCTACATAGTACGTGGACAAGCTGGACAAACAAACATTATAATCACAATCTACTTTCTACGGAAAATGCAAAGACTACCACGGACATAGAGAAACACCATCGACCGAGTCCTCAAGAAACAAATGAAAATCGTAAACTGATTAGAGAAATTAGACGTAGACAGTCACTGTTTGTGGCCAGGTTAGGAGAAGAAATATATGTGGGAACTTCGTGACACCTTGCAAGATGGAAGGGGAAATAACAAGGAGAAGGCAGAGTTGGATTGGCCACGCTTATCGATATGACACACGATATTTATTTTGCTTCAACAGCACATTAATTTTTTTTAACATTCTCATATGTATGGCGCGTAGACCCACGTACAAGAAACAAATGAAAAATCGTAAACTGATTAGAGAAATTAGACGTGTACAGTCACTGTTTGTGGCCAAGTTAGGAGAAGAAATATATTTGGGAACTTGGTGAAACCTGGCAAGATGGAAGGGGACATAACAAGGAGAAGGCAGAGATGGATTGGCCACGCTTATCGATATGACACACGGTAATATATATATATATATATATATATATATATATATATATATATATATATATATATATATATATATATATAACTTTCTAAAGGTGTCCTTGAACTTGCTACTCATTGTGTAATACACACATATTTATGGACGAGTTTGCTGACTCCAATGCAAAACACAGGAAAATACATATATATATATATGGGCGGTGGGTTGACTGCAAACGATATGCAAATAACTTTATCTCATAAAAAATTATATATATATATATATGTATGTGGGTGGGTATGTGGAGATGTGTTTGATGCGTTCGCGAACGGTCCATCCGATTGAGATGAAATTTTCTACACGTCTTCTTTTCATTCCTGTGCACCCGACTGTCATAGTTTTTTAGGGTAAAATCGGCTACTTCATTACTAAATTTTAATATTTCATTTTTCATTATCATTTCTATATAGCAAGGGGACTTAACATAAGAAAAGTTATTTCAAGGGGCATAACTTTTAATAACATTGCTATATACTTTATGGTCATATTGTTGCATCGTTTTCAAAGATTTATAAACTCTTTATCAATAGTTAATTACAGGCATATGAGATATAATAAATGTTGATATAATATGTAAGGCATTTTCATAGTTTTCATAAAAATAATGCATCTATTTAAATCGTGACAATTTTCTAACTTATCTTTTTATTTTGCTTCAACAGCACATTAATTTTTTTTTAAAATATTTTCATATGTGTGGCGTGTACACCCACGTTGGATATTTATGATGACAATGAGCTACTTTTCATGCATTTTAATGCTTATTGTTCTTTTGTTGTCAAAGAATTGCTTCAAAAGAGATGTTGAATGAAAGAATGTATGAGAGGAAATAGAGAAGAAGGGCAGATTGTAGGACGAGCCTGCGAAAGATTTTCGTTCGTTAAAAAAAAAAACAGTAATTATTTATGAGATAAAGTTAGTTGCATATCGTTTGCAGTCAACCCACCGCCCCCATTTATTTATTGGCTGTTCGTGATATCTCAATGTTTGTAGTGTGTGTGTGTGTGTGTGTGTGTGTGTGTGTGTGTGTGTGTGTGTGTGTGTGTGTGTGTGTGTGTGTGTGTGTGTGTGTGTGTGTGTGTGTGTGTGTGTTTACAACCATTGAGGTGTACAATGTTAGAATGTATGAACATAGTTGCAGTTGATGTAACCTTTTCTTTTCAACATTAAAGTGTGATGATGAGGATAATTTTCACGAGGTTAACTATTTTTCGCTGACTTGATAGCGAAATTGATACACATCTGCGTTAATAGTGTGTGTGTGTGTGTGTGTGTGTGTGTGTGTGTGTGTGGGTGGGTGGGTGGGTGGGGCTGGGTGTGTGTGTGGGTGGCTGGGTGGGTGGGTGTGTGTGTGTGCTGCTGCTAAGTAATCCTTTTCTTCAATACCCCATAGGCATTTAGACCAGCTACTCCTTAATTTACCAAGAGCATGCAGGAAAGCGGCGACACAACGAATTTACCACTGCTGAATGTAGGCGGCATAAGCACAGATACCTTCATCAGTGATAGTGCCCGCTTGTTGTATCAGCTGATCTGCCACAGTATCATCAGCCAGGCAATTTCAATCTTCGGGACTGTAACCAACATCATCAACATGATATGCTTTATCAAACAAGGCTTCAAGGACCCTGTCAACGTTACACTTTTTGGTATGATTTCATAACATTATTACCTATGTACATACATACGTTAACATAACATTAAAAAATAGTTATACTATGTTTATAGAACTTCGCAGTCAACCCCATCATGTTTAGGCTGTTACTTCTAAGCAAGTTTACGTTAATAATTGTGTCAGGATGGGACCTCATTTAACAGAAGGTGCTGCAATTACGACGCACTCTGAGGAAGAATTTCAACGTCTACTATCTGCATTCTTCAATGCTTGTTCTGAATATGGTTTAACAATTAGCAAAACGAAGACATTGATTATGTCACAATATGCAGATGGGGAACAATCAAACTTTATTGACGACGCTGAACTGGAGATAGTAGACCATTTTACATATCTAGGATCAGAGGTAAATAGCAAATTATCCTTTGGTCAGGAAATCAACATCAGGATTTGTAAGGCAGCAACAACAATGAACAGATTAACAAAAAGAGTCTGGGAGTAAAGGAAACTTACTGCCAAAACAAAATTACTTGTCTATCAAGCCTGTGTCCTTAGTACTCTTCTTTAAGGGAGTGAAGCCTGGTCAACTTACTCACATCAAGAGAAACGTTTAAACAGCTTTCGTATGCGACATCTGCGAATAATACTTGGTATTATGTGGCAAGACAAAATCACACATACTGACGTATTGGAAAGATCAGGTTGTGTGACGGTTTGTTCCAAGCTCAGTCTTCGTAGACTTAGATGGATAGGACACGTTAGGAGGATGGATGGTGGTAGAATACCAAAGAACATCTTTTTTGGGTGAATTACACTGTCAGAGGCAACGCGTGGCGTCCGATGTCCTCGCCAATTGAAAGGGACTTATAATCCGTAACAGTTGCCTCTCGCTTTGATTCCGTCACCAGTTAAGACCGGGGATGGAGTTATTGCCTCTCCATAGCACAAAGCCTGGGCTAAAATATAGAGAACATGTGTTGCCCATGCAGCATGATCCCTCTCTCGGCCTGCCTAGTTCACTCCAGAGGAAATGTAACACCCCTACATCTGGAACAAGACAAGCTGCAGAAGCTGCCGGATCAGCAAAGCAATGTTCTAACTGTCCGCCTGTCGGAGCTTCGATCCTAGACCAGCCGCCAACCAAGGCTTAAGGCCTGGTCTGCCCTGCTATGACATTTTGTCTTTAGCTTGCATTTCCTCGCACCAGGGTAAGGCTTGTACCCTCCCAATTGCGCTCTTCCGCCCGAAGCCGTTGGCACAATGTGGGGTGTCGGGTTTTGTAAGCGCCGCCCACCGTTCGGCGCTAACAGAAATCAGGTAGAACCATCTACTGTTATAAGGTAGCTCAGTCATATCTGACTAAGATCTGACACAACGGCCTCTACTACGATACAAATATGTATGCAATCGGGACATGATTGATACAGGCATTGATAATGGACATTGGGAGCAAGCCGCCGCTGAACGTGTTGCTTGGATGGGAAATATCAGAAATGGAATAAAGACAAAAGAGAAAATGTTTGCAGAATGGTCAAACACAGAGCGTATGAGACATAAGGTAGTAGGTGATGGTGGAAATGACCATGTGTTCACATCCATTCACTGTGGACGAACATTTAAAGCGCGAATTGGACTGATCAGTAACATTCGTTACCGCGATGGGGAGTAGTTATTATGCCTTTTTGAAGCACAATGTAACAAACTATCGTCTGTCAAGACGGAAGGTGCCAATGATGTTCTCCTTCCTAGTAACGACCGTAATCTGTGTTTTCATACAATTTATGACTAACCCCAGGTGTATGCTAATTGCAACAACCGGATCTACTAAATGTTGCTGATCCTGCTCTTTGTCTGCTATCAATACTGTATCATCCGCAAATCTCATGTTATTGATGCTATGTCCCCCAATGATGATTCCATGCATATCTTCTACATTTCTGATAATATGTTAACTTTACAGGAAAACAATAGATCTGGAGACATTACACATCCCTGTCTCACATCGTTCTTAATAGGCTGATATTGACCTACTTTATTTTTAATCCTTATAAGTAACATAAGGCCATATTTTATAACTAACTATTTTCAATATTCATTGACAAATTACTAAACGTAAATCTTGAATTATAAATCGTCGACAACCAAATGTTAATTAATCTGATTGCAATTTCGTGTAAATGACATGCAATTAACTTAAATTTCAATATTATTCCAGGTCTTGCTATATCGGACCTGGGGTGTCTCGTGACAATGATTTGGTTCAATATCTGCATGACACCCTCGTTCCAAGAATCAGATCTCCCATTTGACGTACTAGACATGATATATCTCGGAGCTGGATGGCCACACTGCATCTTCGCACGAGTCACTAGCTTCCTGACAGCTTTTCTCACATTAGAGAGATGTCTGTGTATAGCCATTCCCTTAAAGGTATGTGCGTAATTTTACAGTGAGATTTCAGCGTGACTATCCATAAACACATTAATGCAATAGCGGATTGATTTTGCCATATACGTTGGTCATTATAACCGATAAGCAAGTACACAGTTGTATATAAATACCGTATTTTACGGAGTATAAGACGCACTTTTTTCTTCAAAAACTTGCCTCCAAAATTCAGGTGCGTCTTATACTCGAAATTAATATAATGTTAATTTTTGTTTTAAATTGCTTAAAAATTAAGGTGCGTCTTATAGTCCGTAGCGTCTTATAGTCCGTAAAATACGGTAATTAAATGTTCAATTGCTAAATAGTTAAATTGCCTGGGGATTAAGATTATAAACCCATATGTGTATACATTTACTTGCACTCGTTGAGTGGTGCAGTAATTGTTAGGCCGTTTCCATTTGCTCGTACTCACTTTTAGGCTACGTCTATCTGGAAGCTCGGGTCATTTGAAACAGTTCGTCTTTACGTGCACTTGAACTCACCGAGGCGGTATGCGCACAACTAGCGGTTAAGCTACCACGGCTCATACAGGTGTATGTAGTTAAGTTAATAAATGCAATAATAGCTGACACTAACGTGGTCACCACACAAAACAATCGCAGGTATATACATCACTACTGTGGTGGTAGCAACGGTGTTTGCTCTGTGGCTAGTATGCCCACGGTGGCATGTATTCGATTATTCATTGACACAGATCTTGTTAAGACAACCGTTAAACAGGTCGATCCATCGTACAGTGGATAGCACGCAGTTCTCTCGGATGTAAAAGAGGGTAATTATGGCCGCGCCGTATATCGTTTGCAATTCTTTATACAGACATATATATATTGCCAACATCATAAATCTTATATGCCTTAGTGTGTATAAAGAGATCCTCTACTGTATAAACTATCAGCGGGAACATTCTAATACTTCATATTCCTGCTTCACGCACATATTATTAAGTCACACGACACATAAAACTAATTGTGCGAAGTTCTCCAAACACTGTTGCACTATATATACATATATATATATATATATATATATATATATATATATATATATATATATATATATATATATATTTATATATATATATATATATATATATATATATGGGAACTGTCAATAAGCAATTTTTAATGTTATTCAATGGGCAATATTCACATTGAAACGAAGCCTTAATTCTGTGTACATCAACAATTTATTTCTCAGTGTAGTCTTCTTTAGAAGGTATTGTTTTTGTCCATCTTCTCACAAGGTCATGTATACCCGCAAGGTAAACATTCACGTCCTTTTCCCCACACCACTGGCGTACAGCGCGTTTAAGGATCTCGGTGTCCTCAAAGTGATGTCCGCAAAAATCTCCTTTGGGCGGTTCAGCAGATGGAAGTCTGGAGGTGCTAAATTAGGACTGTAAGGGGGTGTGGTAATATTTTTCAACCAAATGCTGCTATCATATCAATGGTGCGTTTAGCAATGTGTGGAGTGGCATTATCGTGCAACAGTAGTGCAGTTTTCGGATCTTTGAATGGGTAAAGTCGTCTAAGACGCCATTTAAGCATCTCCAAAGTTTCAATGTAACGGTCAGAATTCACCTAGTGTCCCTGTTCCAAGAAGTCGCGAAGAATCACACTGTTCTCATCCCAAAACACGGAGACCATAAATTCCCCTACAGATGGTGACATTTTGAACTTCTTTCTTGTCGGCGATGTTGTATGATGCAATTCCATTGACTGCTCTTGGATTCTGGTTCAAGAAGCCTCATCACATGCCATAATATTTGATAAATACCCTTCTCTTTCAGTTTTGTAATCGTGCAGGAAGTTGATGGCCATGGTTTTCCTTGCTTCTGTATGCATGACTGTCAACATTCTGGGTAACCACCGTGCATACCATTTTGAATAATCCAGATCTTTAATGATGGCTTGGTCACTGCCTTTACTAATGGACAACATAGAACACAGTTCATCCCGTGATACCCGGCGGTCATCACAAATGATGTAATAAACTCGATGAATGATGTATTGAGTCAGGGCAGTTGACGGACGGCCAGTATCAGCCAGTGAGGATTGACAAAGTTTAGCTTGGTCACAACGACGTACCCAATATCGGACAGTGCTAACATCCACTGATGAATCTTCATAAATAATACTCAAAATGACCGTGAATTCTATGACATTACGTTGCTTTATCTGATCTTCTTAGGTGGTCACTTTTAAACCATTATTGAGCAATCTGAGGATTAAGCAGGTTGGTGTGATACGCAGTGCAGAAGAGTATGTGAGGAATCCCACTAAATTAATAAATTGCACACACAAAAAAGTATTTACGTAGATTAACAATATGAGGCATTACTTGTTGACCGTCCCTCGCATATATATATATATATATATATATATATATATATATATATATATATATAATATACTAGCTGACCCTGCCCGGCTTCGCCCAGACCCTGGTGGGGAGCATCTCATTTAATTCATATAAGTAGTCATATAAGTTCTCGTTCCCGTTACCGACTATCTGTCTGTCTGTCTGTCTCTCCCTCCGTCTCTCCCTCCCTCCCTCTCTGTCTGTCTGTCTGTCCCTCTGTCTCTCCCTCCGTCCCTGTCTGTCTGTCTGTCTGTCTGTCTGTCTGTCTGTCTGTCTGTCTGTCCGTCGTCCGTCCCTCCCTCCCTCTGTCTGTCTGTCTGTCTGCCTGTCTGTCTAATCATTTATTGGTTGCGGTTAGAACAACCTTAGATAAACGAAGACCAACTTACAAAAAGCATTAGAAAGAGCACTTGAAAGATCTTTACATCTTCCCCAACAATTAACTTGGGTAAATGGAGCGGCGGCAGCAGCATCAGCAGAAGAAGGAAAAGGAGGAGTAGACAACTGCAGCGAAAAGGTGGGTCTGTCTATCTATCTGACCCGGCGTGGCTTCGCCCAGCTCCTGGCGGGTAGCGTCTCATTAAATTCATACAACAAAAAAAGTAACTTAAAAGAATGTCCTTCCACACACCATCCATTATTTTTAATGAAAACTCTTTCTAATCACCTGCATGACTACAGTAACTTCTTAAGCAAAAAAAGATGAGTTACAATGTTATGCATTGTGCATTATTTTTATGAAAACTTTGAAAATGCCTTACAGATTGTATCATTATTTATTATAACTCATATGCCGGTACATAACTATGGACACAGAGTTTATAAATCTTTGAAAACGATGCCACAATATGACTATAAGTTATACAGAAAAGTTATGCCCCTTGAAATAACTTTTACAGAGTTAGGTCCCCTGAGATATATGAAATTATAATGAAAAATGAAAAATGAAATAATACTGAGTAAGCAGGCGATTTCACACTAAAAAAATATCACAGTTTGCAGCTCTGGAATGAAAGGAAGGCGTGTAGAAAATTTCATCTCAATCGGATGGGCCGTTCGCTAACAAATAAAGGACATACATAGATACATACATTTGGACGGAGATTGCCTTTTATATATAAGATACTAGCTGACCCGGCCCGGCTTCGCCCAGTCCCTGGTGGGGAGCATCTCATTTAATTCATATAAGTAGTCATATAAGTTCTCGTTCCCGTTACCGACTGTCTGTCTGTCTGTCTGTCTGTCTGTCTGTCTGTCTGTCTGTCTGTCTGATCCGGCCCGGCTTCGCCCATCCCCTGATGGCGAGCATCTCATTTAATTCATATAAGTAGTCCTATAAGTTCCCGTTCCCGACTGTCTGTCTGTCTGTCTGTCTTTCTGTCTGTCCGTCCCTCCCTCTCTGTCTGTCTGTCTGTCTGCCTGTCTGTCTAATCATTTATTGGTTGCAGTTAGAACAACCTTAGATAAACGAAGACCAACTTACAAAAAGCATTAGAAAGAGCACTTGAAAGATCTTTACATCTTCCCCTAACAATTAACTTGGGTAAATGGAGCGGCGGCAGCAGCATCAGCAGAAGAAGGAAAAGGAGGAGTAGACAACTGCAGCGAAAAGGTGGGTCTGTCTATCTATCTGACCCGGCGTGGCTTCGCCCAGCTCCTGGCGGGTAGCGTCTCATTAAATTCATACAACAAAAAAAGTAACTTAAAAGAATGTCCTTCCACACACCATCCATTATTTTTAATGAAAACTCTTTCTAATCACCTGCATGACTACAGTAACTTCTTAAGCAAAAAAAGATGAGTTACAATGTTATGCATTGTGCATTATTTTTATGAAAACTTTGAAAATGCCTTACAGATTGTATCATTATTTATTATAACTCATATGCCGGTACATAACTATGGACAAAGAGTTTATAAATCTTTGAAAACGATGCCACAATATGACTATAAGTTATACAGAAAAGTTATGCCCCTTGAAATAACTTTTACAGAGTTAGGTCCCCTGAGATATATGAAATTATAATGAAAAATGAAAAATGAAATAATACTGAGTAAGCAGGCGATTTCACACTAAAAAAATATCACAGTTGGCAGCTCTGGAATGAAAGGAAGGCGTGTAGAAAATTTCATCTCAATCGGATGGACCGTTCGCGAACGCATAAAGGACATACATAAATACGGAGATTGCCTTTTATATATAAGATATATATATATATATATATATATATATATATATATATATATATATATATATATATATATATATATATATATATATATATATATATATATATATATATATATATAATTGCTACCACATCTCAATTAGCCTCCTAATGATTTCAGGATTACTCTTCATTGCGTGTATATAATAGAAATATTTTCTTCAACAAGTTAATATGTTTACATGAGTTAACAATTTCATTGGTCTATTGATTTAACTTTTCAGGTAAAAAGAATGTTTACCCCTAAAAGAGCAGCCATCGTCGTTGCGTCACTCTTCGCTGTTCTTCTCATTAGCGTATGTCCAATATACTACATCAACAGGTTTGCAATGGTGTTCAAAGCTTCACGTAACAAGACAGTTCTAGGCATTGTCCAAACAGAGAACCGGATGGATGTTCAGATTGTGACCGTGTTCGTCAACAACGTTATAATCCCATTTGGCGCTTTCACCGTAGTTATCATTTGCACGGGCATTCTAGTTGTTATTTTACACAGAAAAACACAATGGCGCCAGAATGCTGCTATTACTAATTCTGCAAACATGCTTAGCCGAGATCAGAAAGTATCCAAAATGATCTTAATAATTTCTACTGTCTTTATCATCTGTTTCATTCCTTCATGTGTGACCTGTGTGGTTGTAACAATTGAACCCAAGATTGACATGTACGGCCAGTACAGGAATACGTTTATTGTTCTATTTTCGCTGTGTTTTGCATTGGAGTCAGCAAACTCGTCCATAAATATGTGTGTGTATTACACCATGAGCAGCAAGTTCAAGTACACCTTTAGAAAGCTATTTGGTCTTTACCCGATGCACAACACTAGACGTTGATTTCCTATAATCTTTAAACACGAACCACAATTTGTTCCGCTGCTCGGAGATGCGATTGACATTATCTCATACATTCTAATCTTTTGTCTACATTCGATTTCCTTGTTTGCCGTTTGTGGTCTCGGCCGACCGCTATTGGCAAGTTCACATTTTCGTCATGCTGAAAGTTAGTTAGTTAGTTAGTTAGTTAGTTAATTCGTTAGTTAGTTAGTTAGTAGTCGAGTTTCCAACTTCACGGCAACGGGTGGTCCCCATTATGCTCCATTTCTGTGCCAGAGAACATCATACAAAATGCTCCCCACTGTCCAATGTGAAAAGTGGAATAGACAGGAGTCTTGGCAATCCAACAGCCAGCACAGGTACACTGTGCGTAATTCCGCCGCCAGAATGCCAACACAACATTTAAAAATTAATCCACGAGAACCACAGTTCATCGTCGATGGACTCGGCAGTCACCAGAAAGACCTCATTGACCTGGGTTTTCTCACATGACTCGGTCTTTTACCGCAGGGCGACCCGCCGAAAACCTCCCACAAATCACGAACTCCGCAGCTTCAGCGCTGACTCCCAGGAGTCTCCTGAAAAATGCACTCGTGAACCGAAAAGGCAATCAGTCAATTCAGCAACAGCTGTTAGCCATTGTTCCGAACATGGAGGTCACTGTATAGGTCAGATGTAAAAGCAATCAACGCGAATTTCACAGCTCACAGTGTCGCCAAAGCAGTCACTCAGTAGCAGGGCGCCGAAGCCATGTACTACCAGTCCAACATGAGGAAAATGCGATTGCAAACCGTAGCTGCAAGTATAAATACGCCACAAACCTTAACGGTTCAACATCTAACCGCAATATTGGCGACCGGAAGTCCCATCATGCTGAAAGTATTATGTCTCAGTCATGGACTCCGCGACACCGTGTTAACCGGCAAATTTTCGGCATTTACGCAGGAATGTAAAACTTCTACGGTCCAATTTCTCTTCTGTAGAATACGAGTTTACAACTCTTTGTTAGAAAAGCTAAAGCTGCTTTGTGCGTCGGCGCGCTATTTTGCGTCATAAGAGGGTAAGTTAATAGGTAAGCCACAAATGGCTGTAGAAAAATAACTAAATATGATAACAACTTGAAACTAGTTTACTTTTATACATACGTTGTCCCTTTATTTCTCAACATAATTTCCACCAACATTGATGCACTTATCCCATCGTTTTATCAGTCCTCCCAAACTGGATGCATAGAAACGCGTCGCCTGTTCCCATTTACCGGCCATCCCACAGAACTGTGTGACTTAATTATTGACACTCCCTTGTTACTTTTCTACCCAGCTAGGCACCGCTTTACGGGACAAACATTTGTCAGCATAAACACTGAAATCCCACCTTGGCGAGAGACATTTCGCCAATGAAGCCGAAGTTGGATGTGAAGTGAAAACGTTGTTTAGAAAACAGGGCACGCAATTCTATGCAGCCGGTTTGGGAGGACTGATAAAACCATTGGATAAGTGCATCAATGTTGGTGGAAATTATGTTGGGAAATAACGGGACAATCAATCAATCATGTGCCATGCCGGAAAGCGTGGGCGGTCATGACTCGCCATTTCACTCGATCACCAGTGTCGTGGATCAGCTCAGTGTTCCTGTCTCGTCCATGCCATGTGGCCAAGCCATCCAGGATATTTTCCTCTCGGTCTTCCTCTTGTTCTGTTCCCCTCGATCTTGCCAGTTGTCACTAAGTTCTCCAATCCATTTCTTCTCATAACATGTCCAAAAAATTTTTGACTGTCTACGTCTAATTTCTCTAATCAGTTTACGATGTTCATTTGTCTCCTGTAGTACTTGGTCATTGGTTTTTCTGTCTGTCCAAGGTATTCTTTGCATTTCCTCAGAAACCACATTTCTGCAGCCATCAGATGCTTTTCAGCTTGACTGCTCATTGTCCAAGTTTCACATCCATACAAAAGAACAGGCTCTATGTATCCCCTCAACACTCTTTATCTCGTTTCAATTGACATCTTTTTATTGGTCAGAATATTTTTCATCTTGCTAAAGGCTACTTTCGCCATGGCGATTCTTGTTCTAATTTCTTCAAGGCATCTCCCATCAGATGTTATGACTGTTCCAAGATAATTGTACCGATTATCTTGTTGAAGAATATTTCCATTTACTTGTATATTACATTGTGGCACTTCTCCTTCCTAGTGACAAGGGACAATGTATGTATAAAAATAAACTTGTTTCAAGTTGTTATCATATTTAGTTCTTTTCCTACAGCAATGTATGGCTTCCTTATTGACTTCATCTCGTAAAATTGTAAACTGAAGAGCGTGGCGAAGATGTATTTTTCCATCTTTCATTCCGTGCGGGTATTTATACTTTTCTTGTGCAATGAGAGATACGTTCTTGTATTGCTAAGGCATTTCACCACAGAGCTCCCCAATTTAAGTACGTTCCACATGAAACATATGAAAGAGCCTCGGGAACATCCAAATATGGTAACTACGTGCTCTCAATTACACCACTGCCTATACGTCTGGCTCAATATTCGTTGTGACAATGGGATATCCTGTGTGTCCATAGGGACTTCGCATGCCCATCTTCCCTGTATACACCTTGCATATCTTTGCTCCTGGTTTCATATCGGATGTTCATGATATTGCTCGGTAATGTCCGGTCATCTGGAGGACTTTCTGTTTTCCCAGTTGTCAACATGCAAAGTGAATAGTAACGGGATTCTTCTGCGCAGCAGAGAGACTGTTATTGTCCACTCTATTGCCCACTTGGTCCTGCCCTATCAGCAGAGGGAGTGCCACCAGTGCTTTCTTAAATTAATTCGTAGTTTTTAAATTAACTGAACTGCATGTTCGGAGCAATGGCGGTTGGCTATGTCCCAGAAATGACCGCTTTTGGTGCCTTATGCAGAAATGTGTGGCTGCTGGTCTTCTGGTTCACTGCAGCTTCCTTTGACGATGAACAGTGCTTTCATGGAGGACTGTTGTTTTGGCATTCTGGAGACGGCATTTTGTGCAGTGAAATGTTTTTTACTTCTGTCCAAGGTGTTGTCGAGTGAACTGCGTGCTCGAAAATGGCGTAGCTTGCTAGATAATATCTAGAAACGGAACGACAACATCTAGAAATATATGCATTTATGGCGGCTGGTGTGTCGCAGAAGCGACTTGTTTGTCTTGCCTTATGCAGAGGTGTGTGGATGCTGGATTTCTAGTGACTGCCGTTCCCATCGATGATGAACTGTCTTTTAGAGGAGGACTTTTGTGTTGGCATTCTGGCGACGGCATTATGTGTTTCTTTACATCTGTTTGAGGTTGTTTTGTTGCGTGAACTACATTTCGGAGACAAAATGGCGTGGCTGGCTTTAAAACATCTAGAAACTGAACAACAATGCCTAGAAATATCGAGACATTGTAGGCAAACGTCTGGTTGGGAAAGTGACAACCGTTGCATCATGGATGAGCTGTGTGTTTCGTAGAGGACTTGTGTGTGGCATTCTGGCGACGGCATTATGCACAGTGAATTGTTTGTTACATCTGTCCGAGTTTGTTTTGTTGCGTGAACTGCATTTCGGAGGACACATGGCGTGGCTGGCTAGGAAACATCTAGAAACGGAACATCAACATCTAAGAACATCGAGACGTTGTAGATGAACATCTGGTTGGGAAAGTGACTGTCAACTTCATCAAGGATGAACATTATGTTTCGTAGAGGACTTTTGTGGTAACATTCTGGCTTCGGAATTATGCACAGTGTGCCGGAGCGGACCGTTGTTTGTCGAGACTCCTGTCTTTTCCACTTTTCAAATGGGGCAGCGGGGAGCATTTTATGTGATGTGCATTGGCACGAGAACGAAGCATAATGGGGACGACCCTTTATTGTGAAGGTGGAACCGCGACTAACGACTAACGACTAATAGGTCGCAGTAATGTTTCCCATCGATCTTTTCCCGCTTCGGTCATATATCATGATAAGGTCTTTCAATCTCCCCCTTTTAGCGATAAGTTTGTTAAACGTCATAATTTTGTGATGTGCATACAACTTGTATTTGCCTCTTTCTTGGTAAGGTGTCCGTTGACTCCTTTCTGATTTTAGAGTGTCCTTTCCTCGATATGTCTTTATATGGGTGCGTTTATCTCCACATGTGTCCTCTTTGGAGTCCGTGTTTAAAAACCCTTGGCTAGTAGAAGCTGTCCAGCTTTGAGAAATCCATTGTTCCCCACGTACTGTGAATTGGCATAACTTCATGCTGAAGTATACTTAAACAGCAGTGCTACACATCCATCATAGTTCGAAGTGGAGGGTAGACAAGATCCGGAGTGTTGAGTATCCCAGCAGCTCCTGACTTTTTCTGCTTAATGACCATTCATCTGTGGTGCCTTGTTAGCTTCAGCTCTGTTGATGATAGACATTACCTTTATATTGCCCAAAGAAGTATTTGGGTTGATCATTATCAACAACTGGAGCACTGACATAATACAAATCCTCCGTGTAGCATGCCAATTTACAAGCTGTCCATGCTATATTCCACATCTCCATTTGAGAAACATTGTACCTCGACTCATCCGGTGTTCTCTCTACTAGCGTAAGTACATGGTGTAACCTGTCTTCGTGTCTTTTCATAGGAGCTTAACGCACATCAGTTTCTGAAGGATCTCTTACTAAACAGAAACGCAGCAAGTCGAAAATTTTCATAATGGGCTGTCATTAAGTGTATATTTGATCGGACAGCTTACACTTGCACATAACTTGTTCCTGTTACTTATGTGATGCACTCCTTTCTGTTAACGAAGACAAGACAGATGCTACCAGGTGGCATGAAATTGTATACCCATTTAGTGTTGTTGAATTTTATCACGTTATTGTTCGGGTCGTGCTGATTAAGTTGTTGATCGAAAGACGTGATGTTGTTCGAAGAGGTGGATGTTATAAATACGAATGATGAAGCTGATGAAAGCCGGCGTGAAGTTACCTAATAACGAATTAACTGAAATAATAACTGGAAAACTGTTAATACCAATATATATGTTCAAAATAAATGTTTTATTGCACTTCATATGTTATGAACATCTTGGAACAGTTATAACATCTGATGGGAGATGCCTTGAAGAGATTAGAACAAGAATCGCCATGGCGAAAGTAGCCTTTAGCAAGATAAAAAACATTCTGACCAATAAAAAGATGTCAGTTGAAACGAGAAAAAGAGTGGTGAGGGGATACATAGAGCCTGTTCTTTTGTATGGATGTGAAACTTGGACAATGAGCAGTCAAGCTGAAAAGCATCTGATGGCTGCAGAAATGTGGTTTCTGAGGAAAATGCAAAGAATACCATGGACAGACAGAAAAACCAATTGCCAAGTACTACAGGAGACAAATGAACATCGTAAACTGATTAGAGAAATTAGACGTAGACAGTCAAAATGTTTTGGACATGTTATGAGAAGAAATGGATTGGAGAACTTAGTGGCAACTGGCAAGATCGAGGGGAACAGACCAAGAGGAAGACCGAGAGGAAAATACATGGATGGCTTGGCCACATGGCATGGAAGAGACAGGAACACTGAGCTGATCCACGACACTGGTGATCGAGTGAAATGGCGAGTCATGACCGCCCACGCTTTCCGGCATGGCACATGATTGATTGATTGATATGTTATGATTCAGATGTCTATATTCTCTCTGATCATATTGCTATCTCGGTATGTAAGGTCCGTCAAGGATGTTTTACCTGTGTCATACTGGACATAACTGTGTCCTCTTGGTAAGGTAATCTAAGCCATCTGAACTACATCACACGCGTTCTAAACAGGATCAGCCTTCAGAATGGTTCACTGACATCAAAATAGCGTATGCTTTGGCCTGTTGTCAGTATAATCAAAGCCAAATCTTTGAATGGTACACGACCAAAAATATGACATTATCCATGTTTAGTTCCCTGTCAAAGCAAGGCACGTCATACGCCACGTCTGATTAAACGTTGGCTACATCGCGCCGTGTTATGTCTGGTGTATGCGTCCACGTAAATGTATATCCGGGAAGTACCAAACTCCCAACCCAATGGCAAGATGGCATTGTTATAACGCGGATATCATACAATATCGCGTGCGAGTGTGATGCAATAACATATATTGACAAATCAGTTAATCGGAATGTGAGATCAGCATACGTACTCAACGCTAGATCAATGGGCAAGCTACTCGTATAGCAGAGAGGGGAATTTTCAAACACACCATCCAGTATGATAATAGAAAAGGGGTTGTCCATTGTGGCTCTTACACATCTTTCTGATACACAACTAAATAAGGCAGCCATCAGAGCTTGCTCTCGGTTAGTGCTCTGCAAGGTTCAGTCTGGGTATGTCCGAGTTGAACGTTAGATTTGCACAGTGATCACACCTAGAATAAATGGGGTGGCCAAGCTGCCCAGTTCATGCCGGTATATGTAGACAGCAGGAAACTGATAATGTGATGGATGAGTAGAGTGACTCTGAAACAGAATGAGTGTCAGAATGACACTGAATTGTCATATTTAGATTAAACTTTGTTTTAATAAAATACTCTTGAATATTAAAATTAATAAATTATGTTGTTTTACATGTCTCGTTGTACATGCAGTCCTATTTAGTAGACACTAACCCTAAACTTTCATAAATTTCATAATTTTATTTGAACTGTATTCCATATTTGTATTATCATGGGAATCCTACGGGAATCCCATGGGAATCCCATGGGATGGGACAGGCAAAATGACCGTGGGATGGGAATGGGACTGAAAAATGTGTCCCATGGACAAGCCTGTCTATATATGAACGCTTGTTGTACGAGTTAACGAATCAGTGACTACAGATAGCTAAAGCTGATGGAATTAGGAATCCAAATGTGTCACCTACTTGACGGCTTGTGACATACGACGAAGCAGGGTCTTGCATAAGTAGATGGGCTCTTAAACTATACGTAGCATCTACAGAGACATACAATGCACAGTTGGTCATATCTCCAGTTCTGCCATGTCGTTGATCGTTTTCTGTCAATTAATTTATGAATATTCAGTATCTTCCTCACATGCTGTGTGGCTGTCGTCTTTGTCGCTTCATCAGTTTATTGAGTATTGATATAGAAAATGCTATCGAAAAACAATGTAATTTATCATTTATTTGGTATGTACTCCTAGTTGGGCATAAACCCCCACTGAACGCATTGTAAGCTGTCATTTCTTTGGCAATCTTGTACGGCTCCACCCATGTCCCGTCTGTGTTCTTTATTTATGTGTCTAATTTTCTTCTGTTGTCACACACACCGGCAGACACCCAGACGTGTGTGTGTGTGTGTGTGTGTGTGTGTGTGTGTGTGTGTTTGCGTACATACGTGCGTGTCAACTGAAGACACTTACGTACAATATAATGAACACGCAACATAATTACTAAAGAGAAAATTCAAAGAATATAGTGCACACAGAATAAGAACCATAACGCAATTTTAGATTATATGAGCATTGAAGATAAAAGTCTCTGAAACAGTATGGTATCTTGGAATCAAAAATACTTTGCCAATATTAAGAGGCATAGAGTATTGAAAAGAACAGTTGTAGAAGGCATGGTTCCTGGACGAAGAGAGAGGGTACGAGCAGCACGTAGATGAAGACAGCATAATTTAAACACCGTGTGCATAAGATTAAATATAAAGCTAGAGATAGGGACAATTTTCGGCTGCGCGATGTTCTGCAGAGGAACTGCTACATGACGATACGCATCTGAGCGAGTTTGTAATATTGACATGGATACCAATGTTGCCGTAGCCGACAATTGGCAATTGGAAAATGTCATGGGAAGTATATGCGAAAGGATGTTGATGTGATATTGACAACATGACGAATCAAATTTGCTTGGTCTATAAAAGTATGGCGCTAGCAGTGATGACAATTCCGCCTCGGAGCTTGTGCAATATCAGGCGTCTGATAGGTAAGGGTGGTTCCCCTTACAGGAATGTTTTGACCCTTTACTTTCATGTGAATGTCTTTTCCTTATTGACATCATCCCCATACCTTGTATGATCATACACAGTGTATAGCCCATCTATAATTATATAATGTAGAATCGTTCTATATAAAAACCCAACAACAAGGAATGGTGTTTGCCTTACCTTTATATAAAAACCCAACAACAAGGAATGGTATCTGCTTACCTTTTTGCCTTTCTGAAAAGAACACACACAACACACACACACACACACACACACACACACATACACACACACACACATATACACACACATACAGACACTGAAAACATATATACTCATCCACTTGACCATGAATACGATGCTGTGGAAAACGCGACTGTTTTTCATAATGACTGAGTCTTGTTTCTGTCATTTCTTGTGCTATTAGTTGCGAGTCTGTGAGTGGTTACGAAATTGCTTAATCGCCATCTGGTGGGAGACTGATAGCTATATCTTGAGTAGCATTGTGTACCGACTTGTGCATCTACCTCCGTAATGACCCTTATTTTTTAAAAGTTGCATATCCTTTACAGGACGTTGCAGTCAACACCATCATTTTACTGCCGTTGTTGATGTCTTACAAAGGTTTACGTTAGTAGTTTGCAATTGATTTCTGAAAGACTAGCTCCCATACCAACACGTTAAAAGCAGTGCGACACGGCCAGCTGCCAAATCTGTCACCGCTGTGATTCAAACGCGGGAAAGCGCATCACGGAACGCGTCCGCAATGCAATCGCCACGGAGGTCGGCATGATTCCGCCTAGAATACTGAGATTCAACTAGCGGGAAGGGCTAAGCGAAACTAGGGACTCTGAACTGAGACGGGATCGCAAGACCTCACTCAGGTGACTCTGCATTGTAAATCATCGTCCACATAGTTCGTCCAAATCTGAGCGTGTTGCGTCTTTTAATAAGCTAAGTTAAGCTAAATTATACCGCTCTTTTTTCTCCCACACCATGCGCTTTAGCTTTGTAAGAATTGGTATGGGATTGAACATATTTTTGGGGTTCTAGTTCAGTTTATTAATGTAAGACATCGTTGTATATAATTGTTTTTCTTAAAAGAATATAATTGTGTTTTGTTTTTGAACGCAAGGCGTGCGAGTGAGTGAGTACACTAATTTAAGATGAATGGTCCTGGTTTATCAGTCAGTATCTCCTTATGAGACCTGAGAACCTGGGTTATCTTCTCCCTCTCCTGGGAGGTCAGATCAGGGTTCACCTGCACATCCTTGTAGGTTTCCTGGTGTACCAGGGGATATTCCCTGCCCTCGCTGGTTCCCACTTCTGTCTCCACTGCAACTGCCATTGCCATGAGGTGAGCTGCTTTTTCTCCGGGTCTCTCTTCGTATTTCCGCAAGAGATTGATATGGAAAATCTTCGACTTTCCCCGGATCCGGATCTGATAGTTGGTTCTGGATATTACCCTTTCCACGGGAAATGGTCCTTGCCAACCTATCTCCAGTTGTTGTTTCCCGTTGGGAGTAGTAACAAAACTTTGTCTCCCACCTCTAGAGATCTGTCTTTAGACCTACGGTTGTAGTAAGCCGCATGTCTTTTCCTGGCCTTTTTCAAGTTTGATTTGCCAGAGTCCATCCTTTGTGGAGTTTTTCTTTCAGTTCCTCCACGTATTGATAGGATGAGATTACTTCTTCTGACGTCCCCTCTTCAGTCCAACTCCTCAACATGGCTTCCAACGGTCCTTTGATTGGACGACCAAACAGCAACGTAGCGGGTGGTAGTCCTGTTGAGCCATGAGGAACTTCCCGATAGGCAAAGAGTGCTGCAGGGATATATTCATCCCACCTATCAGGTTTTTCCTGCGCTAGTTTCCTGAGCATTGTCATCAACGTGCCGTTGAAACGCTCTACTTGTCCATTGGCTTGAGGATGGTAAGGGCTGGTATGTATGTGGTTAGAGTGAAACACTCTAAATACCTCCTCCATGAGTTTTCCACAAAACTGGGACCCATTGTCCGTCAGAATTTGATCTGGGAAGCCTAATCTTGTAAAGGCCTCCATCAGTGCATCCGCCACTCGTTTCGAGTCAATCGTGGTCAACGGTATGGCTTCACCCCACATTGTACAGCAATCCACCATTGTGAGTATATACATGTTCCTCTTCCTAGTCCTAGGAAGTGGACCCACGATATCGATGGCTACCCTCTCGAAAGGAGAGTTCATGATGGGCATCTCACCCAGTACCACCGGTGCTGTCCAGTGTTTCGGTGCCACCCTCTGGCACTCAGGGCATGACTTCACATACCGACGCACATCCTCTGTCATTCCCGGCCAATAGTAGTGGCAGGAAATCCGCTGCATGGTGGCGGCAATACCCATGTGTCCACTAAAGGAGATGGTATGCCCCATATGAAGAATCTGGGACCGGTGAGCTTTCGGAACGACCAACTGACCGTATAGGTTGTTTCCCCTTCCTGCTCTCCTGTAGAGTATCCTGTTCTTCATGTAGTACTGCCCCCTTCCTGGTGGATCAGCACTTTTCTGCAGCTTTTTGTAGCAAGGACGTAAAGTATCATCCTCACTCTGGGCAGTTCGTAGCTCCCCCGGCATTGGGTTAGTCACAATTGCGTCTGCCTCTTCCGTTCTCGTCTGAGAGCGAGTCTGTATTGCTCCCATATGGATTGGCTCCCTGGGCATTCCCAGAAAGACATACCGGCAACCTAGGATTACTGGGAAAATGGGATCGGTCAATACAGCAGCCTTGATTGTGCCGGTGACATATCTTGACCGAATCTCCACGTTAGCAATGGGCAACTTCATGGCCACAGCACTCTTCTGTGCAGGCTGTATTTCCATGGTCTCACCTGTGAATTGTTCTGGGTGTACCAGATCCGCAGAAATCACGGCCTCCCCGTCCAGTCCTGTGTCGTACAAACACTCCACTTGACGACCGTTAACCTCTACCAATTCCACTACAGGTTGTTTTTCCTGGTCTGGAGTTTCTTCGTCGGCCTCGACCTGTTCAGTGGGCTCCACCTTAGGTCTCCCGGGGCACACGATGAATTTAGATTCTCCTGACTTTCTCTTGCAGTCAATAGCATTATGCGTGTTTGACTTGCATTGGTTGCACCATTTCTCTGTCCTAGATTTTCTTGTGCCGGACTTGAGTGAGCTCTCCTGATGGTGAGCTATCTTGCTGACCTTGGCATTCTCCGTGACAACCTCCTTGGAAGTCACTTGACATGCTGCGAAGTGAGGGCTCTTAGCCTTCGATTTGCAGTCCCTCGTATTGTGAGTGGGTGACTTACAAATTGAACACCACTTCTCCGACCACGGTCGTTTTGGTGTAGAGCTCGAAGAGCTCTTGCTTCCCTCCTTCGTCTTCTCTGAACTATCCTCTGATTTTTGCACATAAGGTTCCCCCTTTTTTGTTCCAGAGCTTTTGGCTTTCTTCTTGTCATGTTTCTCCTGACTTTTGGTGTTGGTGGGAAGGTTTTCCCCGGCCTCCCCATGTACCTCTACGAACCGTTCTGCTAATTTTGTCACGAGGTCAATACGTTCCGCTCCTTGTTCTCCCAGGAATGTCCTGAGAGGTTTTGACATTTGCTTCTTCAGCTGGTCGACCACCATGAGTTCTTCCAGACTCTCATAGTCATGTGCGAACCCAGCCAAATCCATCCACTTATGGAGATAAGATTTAAGACGCAAACTGTAGGCGGCAAAAAACTCCCCCGGTTCTCGTTTCGCTGCTCGAAATTTTTTCCGGTAGGTATGTGACGTAACCTCGAATCGTTTCAGCAGAGCCGTCTTTAACTCATCATAATTGTTCTCATGTCCTGGTGGCAGGCGAGTATAAACCTCGTATCCCGTCCCGCGTAATCCCTGGGATAGCTTAAGATTCCATTTGTTACGCTCCAGACCCATAGCAACTGACATAGCCTCGAAGAGTTGAAGGTATTGGTCAATCTTCTCTTTGTCCTCCTCGTAGACCGCCAAAGGAAACTTCATAGCATGGTACCCCTGTCCACCTACTGGTGTTGAGCCTGGGACTGAGGAACCTCCAACTGCTCCCTCAGTTTCCCCATTAGATTGACTCTTGAGCTCGAGTTCCCGCATCCTGTACTCGTGCTCCCTTTTCTGAGCTTCTTGTTTAGCTTCCAGTTTCCTAGCTGCTTGCTCAGCTTCCAGTTTCCTAGCTGCTTGCTCAGATTCTAATTTCTTAGCTGCCTGCTCAGCTTCAAGTTCCATCCTTCTAGTGGCTTGCTCAGCTTCTATCCTCTTAGTTTCTAACTCCATCTTCCTCAATTCCAATTCGGCCTTCCGATCGTCTCTTTCTGCTTGACGATACTCTCTCTCCACTTCCTGTATGTAATCCGTTAAAGCTGAACCAGACAAACCCATTCCTTCCCCCTTTGCCCTTAGTTCTGCCCCAGTTAATTTTGGAGTGGCCATTTTTCAGACAGGTAAGTCAGCAGATAGGGTGCAGATTATCTTCAAGAGGAATATATATATAATGAACAATCACTGTTAATCTAATAATTAAGACCACACACAACACAATCACTCAGTGTCAAGAGAAGAATCAGGACCACAGACCTATGCAGACGTGTGAGGTGTGAACAGGTAAGATATGTATCCTAACCCCTATCCACATTCACTCTAGCTGGATTCTCTCTCCAACAATATCACCGTCCTCTTAGTAACGATCCCGTGTCAAAAGACCCCGTTGTCAGGAGATCCCCTGTCAAAGGATCCCGCTTCCAAGAGATCCCGCTTACAAGAGATCCCGCTGTCCAAAGATCACGTTTACGAGCCCCCAATAAATGTCGTAAGTCTTCCTTACTTACTTTCGTGTTATCCCTGGAGTGGGGGGAATCAACACTACATTTTTATTACCCCAATATTATTGTCCTAGAGAAACCACCAGACTCCGTCCACAAAACTCCGTCGGTCTGCAAACCCCTTTTTTCTTACTCTCACTCACCCTTAGATCATGCCCCCTCTCACTCCTCCCCAACATAACATACTCCACAACTCTAGCTTTAACAAATAAATACAAAATAATTTATTAAGCAAAGAGTATAAGTGTGAGAAGTGTGTGTTAGTAATGTGTAGAATGTGTGTCGAATATTCTAGTGGGTGCAGACTTAGACCAGGTAGCTGAAGAGCCCAGCCCGATCATCCCAGAAAGGATCACACCACATCTTCATTCAGTCCACGAAGACCTCACCCAGGTATGTGTCCATCCTGCTAGATGTAGATTTCCACCGGTGGCTGTTTGATCACTCAAAAGAACTAGTCACAGTCCGACCCTAAATCCTGTCTGGATCACACAGTTAATATATGTCTAATTTGTTCCTATACTTATAACACCCTTGTCTAGTGAGGACACGAACATACTGTTCTTTGTAATAAATGTACTTCCGGTCTCAAGTGTCTACTGTTCATAAGACCATTGTTATACTAACTTCCTAATAAGTTTATACTGATTTATTCCCATGTGATGGGGAATAACTGTATCTCTTTGTTTGTTCACCTGTCGTGTAAAACATACTGCCACTGGGCTGTTCCCAGGTGGTGTAAAAGAAATTCACTTTTTACTATTCTGTTCCCAAGTGATGTTTGAAACATTAATTTGACGATTGGTCTTCCTCCAAAATGGTGTGGAGAAAACAATTTCTTGTATTCTGTTAATGTGTGACGTTTGATAATCCCTCTTATGCTTGTTCCCGTAAACCCTTTCTATCATGGGCTAAGTGCAAAAGATGTTGACCAACTGCCTGCACCAAGGTCTCCATTCTCAGTGACTTGAGTGACCTAAAGGAACCTGTCAACGAGAGAACAACACATTGGGTGATAGCAACTGTCCCCAACCTCCATTGGATGGGGGGGGGGGGGTGTCCGCCTCACTCAGATACATGACAGTGAACATTCTCTGTCATGGGCATAGGAGTTCTTCACTCCGGTCTGCAGTGGGTTAAGATCAGGACAGAGCAAAATGTAAAGTGTAGACCCCTAGCAGACATCACTAGAAGATCCCATCATTGTACATTCTCCCCATCCCCAATTTCCCCAATATCACCCCACTACACAATTCTCACTAGCAGAGCTAATTCTATTCATTACTCTAGCAAGTTTTACCGAGGCTACTGCTTATATTAACTAGGCTTAAATATACTCTCTACAATACCTTAAGCACAACTGCATCAATCCTGGATGACATCTATAACTTGCCATTAAGGCATATGTTATCTAATGTTACTTAAATCTAACACAATAGATGTTCTCCGAATTTCCTAACTGCAGCACACACACAAACACGTCAATCTTAGTCACAATCCTTGGCCACACTAATTTATCCCAGTCTTGTTTATTCACAGCGCCAGGAGTGTTCCCGAGAAATCTTTGATGTTCCGCGGTTGTCGCTCAAGGGCCCTAACCTAGTTCAAAATCTTAATGCAGGAGTTAACTTCTCCTGTCCTGACAGCTTCAACAAGCCAGCGTGTTAAAACCACGTGTCCACAATTCCCCGACATATCTTCTGTCTATCCAAGACTTAATCAAATGTACGAGTGGTCCTTTCTTGGTTTGACACCCAAACAAGCCCGCGTTGCTGCATTGTCTCAACAACAAGCCGCCAATTCCTTTTGATGTCAGAAACTTCTCAAGGTCTCCCGACCGCTCCCAACAAGTTGTAGCTACCAACATAGACTGTCTTTGATCTAACTGGTAAACAACTGCAGCTGTGCAGTCCGACTTTATTGTTTTTCTGTCCCGGTAAAAAAAAACAAATGTAGCTTTGCACACAGGCCATAATTATGACCGTCTGTATTGTTATTATCAGGTTGATACACAGTGAAATCATGACAGGGACGATGCATCAATAACATTAGATATGCAGATGATACAGTCTTGATTGCAGACAATGAACAGGACCTGCAAAATTTAGTAGATGCGATTGTTACACACAGTGAACAACTAGGGTTAGAATTAAATTGTAAAAAGACACAGATTATGGTCGTCATTAGGAAGGACGAAATACCACAATGTAATATACAAGTAAATGGGAATATTCTTCAACAAGTGAGCAGGTACAATTATCTCGGAACAGTAATAACATCTGATGGGAGATGCCTTGAAGAGATTAGAACAAGAATCGCCATGGCAAAAGTAGCCTTTAGCAAGATGAAAAACATATTGACCAATAAAAAGATGTCAATTGAAACGAGAAAAAGAGTGTTGAGATGCTACATTGAACCTGTACTTTTATATGGATGTGAAGCGTGGACAATGAGCAGTCAGGCTGAAAAACATCTGATGGCTGTAGAGATGTGGTTTCTGAGGAAAATGCAAAGAATACCATGGACAGCCAGAAAGACCAATGAACAAGTCCTTCAAGAAACAAATGAAGATCGTAAATTGATTAGAGAAATTAGACGTAGACAGTCAAAATTTTTTGGGCATGTTATGAGAAGAAATGGATTGGAGAATTTGGTGACAACTGGTAAGATCGATGGGAACAGACCAAGGGGAAGACCTAGAAGCAAGTACCTGGATGGCTTGGCCTTGTGACATGGTCGAGACAGAAACACGGAGCTGATCCACGACTCTGGTGATCGAGTGAGATGGCAGAACATGACCGCCCACGCTTACCGGCATGGCACATGATGGATGGATTATCTATTTGTATGTGGCCAGAGTTTTTAGCCATTCCGTCTCTTGAAATTACCATATATTCTGTCTTATCTTGGTTGATAACCAGCCCCATCTGTTGGGCTTTTTCCTTTAAGTGAGTCAATATTTCCAATGTCTTTTGTTCACTTTGCCCTATAATATCTATATCATCTGCATAACCAAGCAGCTTGGATGTTCCTCCAATATCACATTCTTCCTTTATCTTCCTTACAACTTTCTCTAGAGCCAGATTGAAGAGTAGCGGCGATAGTGTGTCACCCTGTTTCAAGCCAGATATTATTTGGAAGGGGTCTGATGTCCTACCTTTATATGTTACTATATTATAAGTATCTTCCATGCATAGTCTGGTCATGTTGATTAACTTCCTTGGTATTCCAAATTCCTGCATAGCATTCCATAGACTATTCCTATGGACACTATCATAAGCCTTTTTAAAATCCACAAAAATGTTATGGAGATCTCTTTTATATTCCAATGTTTCTCGGCTATTTGTCGTAAGATAAATATCTGATCTATTGTTGATCTGTTTTGTCTAAAACCCGCCTGGTAGTCACCTAATATGTCTTCTGAATATGGTTTTAGTCTATTTAGTAATACTGTGGATAGTATCTTATAGCTTGTGGACAGTAGTGATATTCCTCTATAATTTCCACATTGGAACTTGTCTCCTTTCTTAAAGATAGGTATCTATAATGACTCTTTCCAGTCATGGGGTAATTCTTCTGTCCTCCAGATTTTTATTATTAGTTCGTATAGCTTTAGATGTAATGCATGGCCACCTGCCTTTATAAATTCAGCAGCAATTCCATCAGTCCCAGTTGCCTTATTGTTTTTAAGCCGTGTGATTACATATAGGATTTCTTCAAATGTAGGTTCTTCAATTTGTGGTTCGCATGTTAGAACCTCTTCCTGTGGGAAAATGTTACTTGGAGCTTCACAATTTAGTAATTCAATAAAATATTCTTTCCATGTGTTGCACATTTCCTCATTGGTATTTATCATATTCCCATTTTTGTCTTTTAAACCATATGTGTTTTGTTGGTGCCCTCGTTTCATTGACTTCAGTTCTGTTCCAGATTATTATTTTTTTTTTTTTTGGTAACAGAAACACAAAACCTACAGTTAAGCAAACTGGTTTACCACAACGGCTAGGCATAAACATAAATTTCTCCGTCCAATCTTTGTTGAATTCAGGACAATCAACGTCTTCACATTTTCGCATTTTACCATTGTTTGATTTTAGATTTTCCACACTCATGTTTATAGGCGTTAACGGTAAATTTTTATTTGAAAAAATATAATTTCAACACAATACTGCCGACTCTGCTAAACAGTTGTAACAGACAACATCATGGCGCCTTGCCTACTCTGATTGGTCGACAAGGCTGAGATATGGGAACTGCATAACGTTTCGTAGCGAACTGAACAAGCGCATTCAATCATATCTGAGCATAACAACCACGAGCAGAGTAAATTAACGCACGCTGAAGGGGCGCTGCGAGTGCATTTTTGAAATTATTAAAATAAATTATATAAGATTACGCGGGCCGTGGTTTGGGAACCTCTGCTTTTGTGTGTTTGTTACAATTAGGCGAATGATAATTAAAGGCTACTTATGCATTTACGTGTATTCATGCCCAGACAACAGACAGCTGAGAGCAAGGTGATAACACCTATTGAAATACACAAGTGGCGTTTGGCAGACGGTTGTAAACACTGTCTCATATAAAAAGTCAGTAGTATCTCTAAACAGACAACTGGATAAAGTCAATTCCCCATATGCATCATAAATGACGGAGATGAGACACACCTTCATAAGTTGCAAAAACTGACACTGGCATTGATAAGGTTGATAATGTCATTGCGAGAAAATAGTCTTGTCATTCTTACATGGAGGAAAAACGTCAGTTTATGAAATTGTAAATAAGAGAGAATTATTTTTGTGCGGGGCATGTCAAAAGTCAAAAGGGGAATTTTTCATGGTGTCCGGGATCATGCTAATAATGATTTTCAGCGCATTCCCCTAAGGATTGCATCAACGTCCGCGTTCATAAATTGGGATATGTATTAATTAATGTACCAATCAGCAGCATTGCAGAAATGTTAATTTCTTCTTTCCGGCTTTATGGCTGTACTAGCACATACAGACGCTCTAAAGCTGTTTATCGCAGAATTCACGCAATTGCATCGGCCACACAGACCTCTAACCCCCATATATTAAACGCGTTACATGTTTATATGACTTGTTGGGTGACTTGAAGACACGTCGCATACTATCTGCTACTCAGTGAAGAGCCTAGGACAAAATTAGAAATTAGGTTTTTAATTGCCACCGACTGCCAAGCAATCGACATATTTGTTATTGCAACCAACATTATCAATATCATTTGTTTTAGCCAGCAGGGATTCAAGGATCCCAATCATTGTCAGATTTATGGATGTGAAATGGTCTTGATTTTTTTTCTTCTATTAATGCACATTTGTTACAGGTGTGGTAGTCGAAGTCACATAACTTAAACATTAATGGCATTATTTACTCAATAAGCTAGCTTAATAGAAGTGTCAGTACCGACAAGACATCCAATTCTGGCACTCTCAATGGATTGCCGTAAATGGGGACATTTACTACACAGTAATATAAAATACTCCGCCTTATTGGTTAACACACAACACACATTTCGCTCACACACACACATATATTTATATTCATTATGTGCATGCCGATAAGCGTGGGTGGTCTTGTTCTGCCATCTCACTCGATCACCAGAATCGTGGATCAGCTCCGTGTTTCTGTCTCGACCATGCCATGTGGCTAAGCCATCCAGGTATTTAATTCTTGGTCTTCCCCTTAGTCTGTTTTCTTCGATCTTTCCAGTTGTTAGCAAGTTCTCCATTTCATTTCTTTTAATAACATGCCCAAACAATTTTGACTGTCTACATCTAATGTCTCTAATATATATATATATATATATATATATATATATATATATATATATATATATATATTTATATGTGTGTGTGTGCGTTTGTGTGTGTATGTGTGTGTGTGTGTGAACATAATCTACATGAATTGCATCTGTGTTGTATAGATTACACGAAGGTTTTCGATAAAGTAAGACATTTCAAAATGATGAAGATTCTTGCAGGTGTACAAAGTGATGGATAATACCTTAGACTTGTAAAACATGTGTATTGGAAACAATCTGCCATAAAGATTGATAGTGAAGTATGTCAATTTAAGCCAATTACGAGGAGTGCGCGACTGGGATGTGTATTGTCTCCGGATCATTTTCTCTATGCAGTGAATATAGTATATTTTTTTTTTAATTTAGAAGACATGAGAGTAATCACAATGGGTGCAACGTAACAACAACAATAATCTCTATATGTATGCAGATGATACAGTATTGATTGCATGCAATAATCAGGATCTGAAACAATCAGTAGGAGCGGTTAATGTACACAGTGAACAACTAGGGTTAGACTTAAATTGTAAGAAGACACTGGTTACAGTGGTCATTAGGAAGAAATAAATACTACTGTGTAATATACTGGTACATGGGACTGTTCTTAAACAATCGAATCGCTACAACTATCTTGGAACTGTCATAACATCTGATGGGAGGTGCCTTGAAGAGATTAGAGCAAGAATAGCAATGGCTAAGGTAGTAATTGTGCAAGATGCAAAGCATACTGTCCATTAAAAAGATATCAGTTGCAACGCGAAAAAAATAAACAAGAGTGTTGGGGTGCTACATAGTACGTGGACAAGCTGGACAAACAAACATTATAATCACAATCTACTTTCTACGGAAAATGCAAAGACTACCACGGACATAGAGAAACACCATCGACCGAGTCCCCAAGAAACAAATGAAAATCGTAAACTGATTAGAGAAATTGGACGTAGACAGTCACTGTTTGTGGCCAGGTTAGGAGAAGAAATATATGTGGGAACTTCGTGACACCTGGCAAGATGGAAGGGGAAATAACAAGGAGAAGGCAGAGTTGGATTGGCCACGCTGATCGATATGACACACGATATTTATTTTGCTTCAACAGCACATTAATTTTTTTTAACATTCTCATATGTATGGCGCGTAGACCCACGTACAAGAAACAAATGAAAAATCGTAAACTGATTAGAGAAATTAGACGTGGACAATCACTGTTTGTGGCCAAGTTAGGAGAAGAAATATATTTGGGAACTTGGTGAAACCTGGCAAGATGGAAGGGGACATAACAAGGAGAAGGCAGAGATGGATTGTCCACGCTTATCGATATGACACA